>CAJPEX010001642.1:0-25370 GCA_905338405.1 Notodromas monacha
TGAAAAAGAAGAGGAAAGCGAAAGTCGGCGCCGAAATTTTTCTTTGCCCTATATATTTGCTCAAGTGTCGACTTTGCTGCCGTGAACACGAACACCGACGTCGACGTCGTCGACTTCGACACCTGCTGGTTATCCAAGGACAAACACTTCGAAGACTTCGCTGTTGTTTTTCTTTCATATATAGATACATATATTTGGATTCGTTTTAAATTTTCCTTGAACTTCCCGACGCAAATTTTCGTACAGTATTCACTATCAACGAAAATGAAAAGGGCAAAGAAGTTTGCAACATTTTTCTTTTGGTGTTGAATATTTTTTAAGGCCCGAATAATACTTTTAAAATGTTTTTAAAGATTTTATTTTATTTTATGTTGCTGTGGAATGAAAAATATAGATATACTGTACTGTACATTTAAATCGCGTGAATCAATAGTTAAAGGTATTCTTTTTTTAGCTAAATTGTCTTTTGTCATCTGTTGAAAATTCAGCGAAACTAACTCTTGATAAAATTAAAGTTGAGAATTCGGTTGGGCTATGAACAGGGTGAATTTCACACTATTTTAATGTACAGTATGTGTAATTTGGTTGGTACAAAATCAGTCACTTCGATTTTTTGCAAGCTCTTTTCAAATAGTACACACAAGATTCAGATTTTGAATTACAAAAATATGAAAAAGAAGGTATCACGAAAACTATCCTTCAAGGATTGTGGAAAATTTTGAGAAGATGACCTTTAGATTATTGAGTTTCTCAAAATTTTATCAGTGATGTAAACCTTGGAGGTTCAAGAATTGGCGTGAGAACCAGAGTTACACCCTTTTCTCACAAAGATGTACAAGGACAAGTTTTGGAGAAGTGCTAATAATTCTTTACTTGAATGGGCTTGACAAATTAGACATTTTTTTTGTAATCTCTTCTTTTAACTGCAAAAGTACGGTATCTTTTTTTTAACTTTAGAAGTGCAGAATGTTTGATGATTTATTCTAAGCCAAAATATTGGCAGGAAAAATACGTTCTACCAGATTAACTTATTTTATTATGGACGTATGCACAAATTTCCTTTATATTTGAAATGAAATGAAATTCTTTTGTTTTCAAAAAATCTGATCTAAGGCTTCATTTTCTGTGAGTTTATAATCGAAATTTTCTGAAATTGTGGACCAACCGGGTTTCATCACTTTTTCATTTTATTTTACAACGTTGGGTGAAAAATTTGTGTCAATTGCCAAAAATAAAAAATATAGTATCCATCCTTGAAAGCAATTGATGAATGGATTTCATTATACAGTAGTCTGTGAATAATTTCAATGACCTTACGATAAGTGACTAGATGTGTGATCAGGTCTTTAAAAAACGAAGATTACACAGCAAAGGGGAAAGTCGGAATTTTCCCCTTTCACAGGAATAAACCTGCTGCTGCAATTGTGTCTAATTTTTTTTTTGCCTCGCCAAAAAGGCTGTTGCAGAGCAAAAAACCAGACCATTCTCGTCACGACAGCAGCTGCTGCCGGGTCGCTTCTGCTGGTGTCTCAAATTATTTTGTACTGATCGTCGCAAAATGTGCCTTTTTTTTCATCAACCATCATTGATATATTTCTGCGACATGTTTTTGGCGTTTGTAACAGTTTCTGGTGGATGGGGATTTTTTGTTTCGTTTTTATCCGCAATTTTAGTGCCTGTGACGCATCAAGCCGCCATCAGGTGGCTTCTGGTCTCTCAAACTAATTTGTAGTAATCATCGCGAAAAGCGTGCTATATTTTTTTTAATTGCACCCATATCATGCAATTATTAATTTTTGCTGTATGACACGGCTTTTGGTGAGGATCAATCGCTCTACTTCCTTATAAAAATAATTTTTTGGTGCAGTTTTTTTGTGTCGACGGATAGAGTTGCGGTCGGGCTGGTTTTTGTCTCTCCGAATATTTTGTGAATTATATAATAATCGCAAAAAGGGTGTTATTTTTTAAATTTTCCCTGTCAAATGATTTTTAATTGTACTATGTGACGTGTTTTTTGTGATTATGATAGTTTATGTTTAAAAAAAAACGTTCTGAATGAATGAATGGACAGAAGGCTTTATTTTCTGCTATTCAGTGTTCACAAAGTTCAATCAACATTCCCACATTCGCAAACCTCCTCCCCACCCAACGCAAAATCAATCCTTTCAAAGGCATTCAATCACTTCAGAATGGGAAACAGAGAAAAAAGCTGTATATGGATACCAAAATATAAGAAAATACATTCCAAGATGTGCAGCTGCACAACTGATGTGTATGCATACATCCCCTTCTTTCCCTGACATTGAAAAAAAAATATCAGTACCAAGAATTGCATTATAAGCCAGAATTATAGCAATTGTAGCAGTTACTATATTTAAAGCACAAGGTCTTCAGCCTGTTCCCAAATAAGGTTTAGTTGAATGAACAATTTAGAGAAAATCTTTGATGAGAAATCATATAAGGCCAACAGTCTATCTTGATCCTCCATGATTTCAGAAAGGGTCTCTTCCTTGAATTCCAATACAGGCAAGCCTCAATAACTCAAACCTCCCTATAAGTCAAATACCCCCCTAAGTTGAATTTTTTTTCAGGTCCTGTCTGAATCCCTTTAGAATTGATATGTATAAAACCTCCCTAAGTCAAAGGCTTTTCCCCTCAACCCTCCATAAGTCAAATTTTCTGTGGCCTGTTGGTTTTATTTTCTTGACACAAGCAAGAAAAAAAGCAATAAAACATGAATTGATTTGTTTTAAAAGGAGGTGAGAGACTTAATTGGGCAAATTAACTCTGCCTCCAAGTTCATGATGCTTTCAACTCATTTAAGAAGTAATTTCAGCCTTCAAATATTACAATTTACAATTTTGAGCAATTTTTCTATGTTTCCCAGAAAAAAGGGCTTTTTGTTTTAGCTAATTCAAAACCTCTTTAAGTCAAATTTTTTTTGCTGCTGGTCCCTTGAATTTTGACTTAGAGGTGTTCAACCTTACTTGTAAATCTTTCTTAAGCTCATTTCTAACAGTATGGAATGCTGGGCATAAGAAGATAAGGTGCTCTGGCAATGCACCAACCAGTGTATTTATGCTGCAGGAGTTACACCACTTAGACACCTTTGAAAATTGCATGATTTTTTTACTAAAGTGCCATGAATCTGTCAAAAGAGTTTGTGTGTTATCTCAGATGTATAGATGGAGCTACCATTACAGTATAGTATATACAATATAATGCGCTTATATCTGGTCTGTCAAATTATTTTGCACTAATCATAGCCAAATGTTCTTTATTATTTTTTTTACTTTCCCTGGTTGTCAATAATTATTTAATTGCAATTTTTGACGTGTTTTTGGTACTCATGATAGGTTCTGATAAAGAGGTGTTATTTTCTTACTTTTTTGCACAGTTTTTACGCCTCAGACGCATGGAGCCGACGTCAGGTCGCATTTGGTCCATCTTAAATTATTTGTGCTTGCAAAAAGAGCTGCTTTTTTATTTTTCCTGTCATACAATTATGTAATTGCGCTTTGTGAAGTGTTTTTTGGTGCTTATAATACCCTATTTACTTGAGTATCATGCGCCCTCAAGTAAGGCGCGCACAGGGGTTTTTCAGCTGGAAATTTTGCTAAAATCTTATCCCCAAGTAAGATGCACACCCCAATTTTTAGTGAATCTAAAACCACAAAATTTAGAAAATAAAAACAAAAAATTTGACTTTAGACATGAATTGAAACAAAATCTGATCAATTTACAACTTTTTTGGTAGAAAAAAATTTTCTTGGCACATTTGTTCCTAATTTCTCCATTATAATCAAGTATAAATCACACCTAACTTCCTAAAACTTCTTGAAAAATTCGTACCTGCTTATGACACTCACCCCTTTTTTTCTTCTGAAATTTGAGAAAAAAGATGCGCATGGTACTTGAGTAAATACCTTACTTCAGTTTCTGTTGTGATAATCAGATGTTCTCTTTTTTTCTTCTCCACAGTTTGTGTGTCTGGGTGGGACGCCCAGACGCATGGAGCAATTCGCTCACTTCCTCATGGTGGAGCTGGACTTGAAATTACCCACTGGGACCATGTTGAGTGACATCAGTCAGCATTCGTACCGGTATTCCATGTACAAGGTCGGACCCGTGCTGTCCATCAGTGTAAGCCATTTATTTATATTCAATTGGGGGATGGTGGAATAAGGTTGTCATTCCAACATGGGATTATTGTTGTCAAGCCTCTCCTGGATAACAAGCTCTAAAAAAAAAAATCTTCCTGCACTTTATTCACAACTGGACTAACCTAGCTGGTACAGCCAAAAAATCCCTGAAGTCCCAACATCTTGGGTGGTACTGTTAATAAAGGCAAGGTTATTCTTGACAACAATATTCTTCCACAAGGTTAACCGTTGGACAGTAGAGGGTTCCTGGCAGTCCTGCAGCAAAATTGGGATTTTTTTTTTTGGTGCATATCAGTTTGACCAAAGGTCACTGAAATGTGCCCAGGTTTGGAAGCCCTAAGTTGGGAAAAATCTGGGAAGGGGGAATCCTTTTGTATTCCAAAATCTCTAATATGTTAATCCTATGCAAGGAATTACTGAAAAAAGCAACCCAGTGAGGAATTTCTTTATAGATATTTGTTAGGCAAATTTTTCTTCAGGATTGAAAAGTTTTTGGACTTTTTCCTTACTTATGCTTTGGTGCATAAATCAATTTTTTAAATTGTCAGTACTCATGGACACCAAATTTCACAAAATATCCTGACTTTGCTGCACAAGGGTTAATTTGATTATTCCAGACTGACAAGGTTGGGACCGACAAAATTTTATTTCAGCTACCCATTCAATTATATACAGTTTGACCCTCTTCCCCTAACTTTTGTGGGATCAGCAAAAATTTGACTTTGAGTTTCAAAAAGAAGCATTTTTCTGGAGTTGGCAGGGAGGGGGATGACAAAAAAATTACAGGAAGTTGAAATTTGTGATATTTGGGCCTTAAATTGCTTCTTAAATTAGTTGAAAGGATGTTGAACTTGAAGGCAAGGGTTTATTCACTCAATCAGTAACTTTTTTTCTAGAAGGACTATTGAGGACAAATGTCTTCAATATAAGTTAGTGTCCAGTATTTGATTTTTAGACATATAAAACAAGTTAATCAGTACGGGACAGGACCGGGATTCCACTTTGGAATTCCTAGTTTAATAGATAAGGTGTATTTCACAGGAGGATAACAAATAATGACTCAATGAGCATGGGTTTGTAGAATAATGTGGATAACTTGGAATAACTCAGATGAACTGAACTGATGTAACTGTGAGAATATGAAGGATGCAGCTTATATACTATATTGATAACATTTAACCTTCAACAGGTTTTACTTTCCAATCAAAGCAGAAGAAGTTCTTGTTGAAGATGCCGCGGTCTCAAAATTTAATGTCTCAATTTTGAGGAGGGGGGAACATCTCTTTTAATTCTAGGAAACGAGTATTTTATTGTACTTTGGCGTGTATGCCCAACAAGGACATTAGGTTACATTTTTAATGCCTCTTTCTGTCAAGTTCCCCAAATATAAGCAGAAGACCTGTGGAAAATTTGACTTATAGTAGAGAGGTTGTGAGGAAATCCTTCAAGTTAAGGATGTGTTCAATGTTTGTTTTCAAAAAAAAAGGAATACAGTAAAGGTGGACTCTCCCTACAACAAAATTCAAAAGCCCAGAAAAAAATCATTGTAGAGTGAATTCTGTTGTAGAAAACTCCTATAACATAGGACCCAATGTGACCCAAGAAAAAAGGTTGTTGTACTGTATAGAGAAAATCGTTGTAGACAAGATCATTGTAGATGGAGTCCACCTTTATTTTATTTTAGAAAGTTTGAGCTATCAAGGTCCATATTTTTTTTATTGCAAATTCAAAAGGTGCGTTGGTAAATATTTCAGGCTACTGTATGGAAATCATAACTCAAATCTCCGAGAGTCTAAAATCTCCCTGTGTCAAACAAATTTTTAAACCTTGTCTGAATTCCATTAAGAACTCGTAGACTTTCCTCTCAAACCTCTGTTAATCAAGTTTATTCTGGGGACTAAGGAAAGAGAAAACTCGATAAAAATTCCTCAATGAATTTTCAAAATGAAGTGAGAGACTAATTATGGAAGTGTGCCATTTATTGCCTGCAATAAGTTCAGCATCCTGTCAACTCAAAAATTCCCCTTTTCAAACGTTATTTCATTTTCAAACTAAAAAGCTTACTGATGGTCACCAGCATGAAGATTGAATTTATTTTCATTTTCTTCTTTTTAGCACGGAATGGGAATGCCGTCCATCAGCATTTTGCTCCACGAGGTGATCAAGTTGTTGTACCATGCCAAGGTCGTGAACCCGGTTTTCTTCCGGATCGGAACCTGTGGCGGGATCGGAATCGACGGCGGGAACCTTATCGTCAGCACTGAAGCTGTCGACGGCGAGCTCAATCCTTTCTACGAACTGGTAAATAAATTATTAAAACATGCATCGTTTTTTTTTTAAACTATACAGTACAACAGAACAGAAGGAAAACTTGTTTGCTCGAAACTCTCAGGAAGGGTCGCGATTTGAAATCTTTTATTTTTCCTTGTGATCAGCAATATTTGAAGCATTTTTGAAGTTTTATTTTAAACGAAGAATGGCTGATTTATGTTTATTTTAACCCTGTTTCTCTGAAAAAAATATTAATATTTTTGTCCATGGCGTATTCTGAAACGCTCTTGGAAGAATTATCAGAAAGGAATTGCAAAAATGCTTCAGATATTTTAAAAAAACCCCTATTCATTCCTTATATGAGCCCTAGCAAGAAATTTTATCATGTTTCCCAGAAAATAATATTTTATCATTTGAAAAAAGACCCGTTAACTTATTATTCGAATTGTCTGACCAAGAACATCAATTTTATGCAATGCTTGGGGAAAGAAGAGCTGCCAGATAAAAATTCCTTTTTAAATACTGATTCTTTTTTCATTTCTTGAATTCTGTCACTCTTGTCTGTCTCAGATATTTCACTAAATAATGTTACTCAGCATAAAAAAAATTCAACTGTCAGTCGATTATTCAATTTGAATTTGAATAAAAGACTAAATAATCTCATTATGATCCTAGCCTTTATTTTCTGGTGAAAATTATAATGCAGGTCCTCGGATTTAATTTTTAATTTTGAAAAACATCAATTTCAGTATAAATTTGCAAGTGTATTTCTTGATTATTTACAATCACATTTTTAGCATCTTCAGATTTCTACAGTCTCTTTTTTTTTAACTAGAAAAAAACGGTGGGACTAAATGCGTATGTGAATTTACTCCCAGTATGAATTTCAAGCAAAAATCTGTCGCGGTTTTCAGGATTTTTCGAATTTTCGCTACTCAATTATTTTTATCTTTTTTTTGCAGACAGTTTTGGGGAAGAAAGTTCGTAGGCCTGCTGAATTGGACGCTGAATTGGTGGACGAGTTGATGGAATTGGCAAATCCTGATGATCCGTGGCAAACGGAATGCGGGAAAACCATGTGTACCAACGATTTTTACGAAGGTTTGTGCATTGAAAAAGATACAAGTTTGCTGTGTATTCTTTTTAAATAATTATTCATAAGAAATTCCGACTACATCTTTAAATTAAGACAGTCGATATACATTTTACAATGCGTACAATAAAGTTGTTCGTTTATCGGCTCCTCGGACTTTTTAAAATATCGTGTCGGGACAATTTGTATTTGTTGAAGATTTGAGCAATTGACATTTTGACTTTCAGTTTCCTTGCTAATTATGGCTTCAATCGGTTTTTAAATTCTGCTTGCCTTTATAGCATTTATTGAAAGTTTAAATTTTACGAGAAGATCGATAGCTTCAAGAGGCATCATATGCACAATTTTTTCGGTACTGCATTCAATTTATTTTGTACTTTACCCACTTCCATTGAAAAGGACTTTTTTGGCATTAGTGAAGATGAGGAACAGGTTTTCAGGATTTAAATGGAATCTTAACTTGATACACTTCTCATCAAGGTCATTTTAGAATCCGTTATCAAATGTAACTCCTTTTCTTGCACAATTATATTTTTACTGCTTACGCTAGCGTTTATTTATTTGAGTTTTTTATGCGTGTAATTTTTTTTAATTTCAGGCCAAGGTCGAATGGACGGAGCATTTTGTAAATTTACGGAGGAAGATAAAATGGATTTCCTTAAAATGATACGGAATGAAGGAGTGGTGAACATGGAAATGGAGTCACTCGCATTTGCAGCCCAGTGTCAATATGCCAAGATAAAAGCTGCAGTTGTTTGTGTGGCTCTCCTCAACCGGCTTCATGGTGATCAGGTCTGTAAAAGAAACAAAATACAGTGCCCCCCCCGCCTAACAGACCTCCCGTGTAAGGGATTTTTGCCGGACAGACCAGCTCTGCAAGCAGTTTTTCCTCCCGCCCAACAGACTAAATCCACCAAACAGACTTCTTTTAGATGCCGCGGTCTCAAAATTTAATGTCTCAATTTTGAGGAGGGGGGAACATCTCTTTTAATTCTAGGAAACGAGTATTTTATTGTACTTTGGCGTGTATGCCCAACAAGGACATTAGGTTACATTTTGAATGCCTCTTTCTGTCAAGTTCCCCAAATATTAGCAGAAGACCTTTGGAAAATTTGACTTAGTAGAGAGGTTGTGAGGAAATCCTTCAAGTTAAGGATGTGTTCAATGTTTGGTTTCTAAAAAAAAATACGGGAATACAGTAAAGGTGGACTGTCCCTACAACAAAATGCAAAGGCCCAGAAAAAAAATCATTGTAGAGTGAATTTTGTTGTAGAAAACTCCTATAACATAGGACCCAATGTGACCCAAAAAAAAGGTTGTTGTACTGTATAGAGAAAATCATTGTAGACAAGATCATTGTAGATAGAGTCCACCTTTATTTTATTTGAGAAAGTTTGAGCTATCAAGGTCCATATTTTTTTTTATTGCAAATTCAAAAGGTGCGTTGGTAAATATTTCAGGCTACTGTATGGAAATCATAACTCAAACCTCCGTGAGTGTAAAATCTCCCTGTGTAAAACAAATTTTTAAACCTTGTCTGAATTCCATTAAGAACTCGCAGACTTTCCTCTCAAATCTCCGTTAATCACGTTTATTCTGGGGACTAAGGAAAGAGAAAACTCGATAAAAATTCCTCAATGAATTTTAAAAATGAAGTGAGAGACTAATTATGGAAGTGTGCCCTTTATTGCCTCCAATGAGTTCAGGATCCTGTCAACTCAAAAATTCCCCTTTTCAAACGTTATTTCATTTTCAAACTTGAAAGCTTACTGATGGTCACCAGCATGAAGATTGAATTTATTTTCATTTTCTTCTTTTTAGCACGGAATGGGAATGCCGTCCATCAGCATTTTGCTCCACGAGGTGATCAAGTTGTTGTACCATGCCAAGGTCGTGAACCCGGTTTTCTTCCGGATCGGAACCTGTGGCGGGATCGGAATCGACGGCGGGAACCTTATCGTCAGCACTGAAGCTGTCGACGGCGAGCTCAATCCTTTCTACGAACTGGTAAATAAATTATTGATACATGCATCTTTTTAAACGACAACAAAACCAAAGGAGAACTTGTTTGCTCGAAACCCTCAGGAAGGGTCGCGATTTGAAATCTTTTCTTTTTCCTTGTGATCAGCAATATTTGAAGCATTTTTGAAGTTTTATTTTAAATGAATGCTGTATTATGATAATGGCTGATTTATGTTTATTTTAACCCTGTTTCTCTGAAAAAAATATTATTTTTGTCCATGGCGTATTCTGAAACGGTCTAGGAAGAATTATCAGAAATGTATTGCAAAAATGCTTCAGATATTTAAAAAAAACCGGAAATAATTCCTTAAATTAGCCATGGCAATAAATTTATTTTTTTACCAGAAAATAATATTTTATCATTTGAAAAAAGACCCGATAACTTATTATTCGAATTGTCTGACCAGAAACATCAATTACTGTATATGCAATGCTTGGGGAAAAGAAGAGCTGCCAGATGGAAATAATTTTTAAATTCTGATTTTTTTTTCATTTCTTGAATTCTGTCACTCTTGTCTGTCTCAGATATTTCACTAAATAATGTTACTCAGCATAAAAAAAATTCAACTGTCAGTCGATTATTCAATTTGAATTTGAATAAAAGACTAAATAATCTCATTATGATCCTAGCCTTTATTTTCTGGTGAAAATTATAATGCAGGTCCTCGGATTTTATTTTTAATTTTGAAAATCATCAATTTCAGTATAAATTTGCAAGTGTATTTCTTGATTATTTTCAATCACATTTTTGGCATTTTCAGATTTCTACAGCCTCTTTTTTTAAACTAGAAATAAACTTCGGGACTAAGTGCGTATGTGAATTTACTCCCAGTATTAATTTCAAGCAAAAATCTGTCGCGGTTTTCAGGATTTTTCGAGTCTTCACTACTCAATTATTTTTACCTTTTTTTTTTTTGCAGACAGTTTTGGGGAAGAAAGTTCGTAGACCTGCTGAATTGGACGCTGAATTGGTGGACGAGTTGATGGAATTGGCAAATCCTGATGATCCGTGGCAAACGGAATGCGGGAAAACCATGTGTACCAACGATTTTTACGAAGGTTTGTGCATTGAAAAAGATACAAGTTTGCTGTGTATTATTTTTTTTATAATTATTCATAAAAAATGCCGACTAGATCTTTAAAATTAGATCGTCGATATACATTTTACAATGCGTACAATAAAGTTGTTCGTTTATCGGCTCCTCGGACTTTTTAAAATATCGTGTCGGGACAATTTGTATTTGTTGAAGATTTGAGCAATTGAAATTTTGACTTTCAGTTTCCTTGCTCATTATGGCTTCAATCGGTTTTTAAAATCTGCTTGCCTTTATAAAATTTATTGAAAATTTAAATTTTATGAGAAGATCGATAGCTTCAAGAGGCATCATATGCACAATTTTTTCGGTACTGCATTCAATTTATTTTGTACTTTACCCACTTCCATTGAAAATGACTTTCTTGGCATTAGTGAAGATGAGGAACAGGTTTTCAGGATTTAAATGGAATCCTAACTTTATACACTTCCCATCAAGGTTATTTACGAATCCATTATCAAATGTAACTCCATTTCTTGCACAATTATATTTTTACTGCTTACTCTAGCGTTTATTTATTTGAGTTTTTCATGCGTGTAATTTTTTTAAATTTCAGGCCAAGGTCGAATGGACGGAGCATTTTGTAAATTTACAGAGGAGGACAAAATGGATTTCCTTAAAATGATACGGAATGAAGGAGTGGTGAACATGGAAATGGAGTCCCTGGCATTTGCAGCCCAGTGTCAATATGCCAAGATAAAAGCTGCAGTTGTTTGTGTGGCTCTCCTCAACCGGCTTCATGGTGATCAGGTCTGTAAAAAGAAACAAAATACAGTGCCCCCCCCCCGCCTAACAGACCTCCCGTGTAAGGGATTTTTGCCAAACAGACCAGCTCTGCAAGCAGTTTTTCCTCCTGCCCAACAGACTAAATCCACCAAACATTGAAAATTGAAATTTTCAATTTTTATGTAATTTAATTCGTGTAAAGGACTTTTCGTCTAACAGACTTGTCCCTTGCACAAATCAAGTCTGTTAGACGGGGGTTGACTGTACCTCAATTCATAATTTTTAACTGAAGAAAAACCTAATGAATTTATAACTATGGTTACATGTTTGACAAATATAGATAAGACAGGAGGGATTTTTATCTCAGAATGTAGACATTGGACATTTGAGGAGAGGACGTACGTAATCTTGCTGATAAATATGCATTAACTATTTATTGCATATAGGTTGCATCTCCCAAAGAAGTTCTGGAAGAATGGCAAACAAGGCCCCAAAAGCTGGTTGCTCGTTACATCAAGAAGCAATTAGGAATTGGAGATAAGTTATTGTCACCTTTGGAGACAATGACCCCAGTGCCTTCCAGAGAAAAGTTCAACCATGCCATGGTGTCTCCTAGGAAACTCAGGCTGGTCACACAGGAGTCCATGTCATATGAATGACAGGATGAACATCAGTAGTTTTTACTGAACCATTGCGAGATCTTTATGTTGCTCTTTTTGTTGAATCTTTGGTATACTTGAGTTGAGCAAGAGTTACAGCAAACACACTATATATAAGCAAACATTTTTTTCTATGTTTTCTCCTATTTTCTACCATTGTTCAACTTCACTTTTTGTTCCTGTAGGAGTGATTTGATTTTGATGAGCTATGAAAATATTTTCCTGTGGGAAGTTTGCTGATTTTCTTTCCAAGTTTTTTTTTTTTTAGAATTTTCTGTTTGAATGTGATTGAGCATAGTTGCAAGTGTGAATGAGGATTAACGAACTATGCCTGGAAACTCAGGAAGTCCGGAGGTATGACATTAGTAAGGTCAAGTTCCACTCCCTCGTTTCCCCATTGATATTCAACGTGAAGGTGTTAAAAGTCGAATAAGTGATTATACGAACTTGACAAAAGCTTTTATGGTTATGTCTTTATTGCAAAGAGTCAAACAGTCAAAATACTTTCCTGTTTGAAGTATCCTGCGCCTTTTGAAGTGGTATTTCTTTTCTTATTATTGGCACTTCCTATTAGTTGATATTATCCTGTGCTGCTTGAGTTTTATGAAACTCAGAGAATTCCAAGTTTTATTCAGGAGAAGTCATTGAATTCCATCTATGAATATATTACGTGATCCATTTTTGCCTCTGTTGTTTTGCGTTTATTATTACTGTATTGCTTTGTAGCCAGATAATAGTGGATATTGCGAAGCACTGCTGGATGTAATAAAGTATAGAAGCTGCAGAAAGTTGAAGATAGACCTAATAAAAGTAAATAAAAGATGAACTTTTGTCACGTATACTATCGATACATATTGTCGTGATACTACCGTTTTAAGACGTTCAAAAATACGTGACTACGACCATTTCATACGTTAAAAGAAATTAGTGTTGGGCATCTTGCGTGAGTTTAATAGTGGTGCATAGATTGAAAACAATTTTATGTAACCTGGACTAGAAATTATAAATGAGGACCAATAAGAAAAAGAGTATCCTGTATATAAACGTCTGATGGTAAAGAGCAGCAACTTTAAGGGGACAAAAATTCAAAATTGAGTTTTTGAAAAGTAAAAGACTAATGCATTACCACAAAATGTGGCATGCCTATAAAGGTCTATGCCCGAAATTGGAGCTACAGTCATTAATTGTTCAATGCACTGTGTATTCTTGTAAGGTAGTTCGCATCAGACTTCAATAAGAAGCCGTTGTGGAAATAACACTGTGCTCTGAAGTAAATTAGTGTACAATTTTTGAACTTCATTGCGTTCAAAAGATCGTTTCCCTGTGGCAACGACTCGAGCTCTTTCATTTGCCATGGGAGCGCCCTGTGCAGTGGACACTCCGGCGGGATTGCCGCTTATTTCAGTTGCAAGTGTGGAGTGTGGAGCGATTCCGAATGTCTCGTGAATAATATCGAATTGATTCCGGAATATGTTGATTGAACCCTCAGAAAAGCGCTTTATCTTTTGATGGATTTTGGTTTTTATTTGGCTGTTCCGAAATCGCGCGATTCCGCATTGTGGGCTAGTCTGAACTCCCCCTTCTAGTTGCGACACATCGAAACGTCTTCATGGGGGCGTTTCTTTCCCGTCTGAGGGTAAGTGTCGGTTTTACACATTTTCAACTCGTTTCATGCATTACGTGTATGCGAAAAAAGGCTCGAATTTCACTGAAGATTTCTGTGTGGGGCTAATGTAGTTTTAATGATTGTATTGGTTCAGGGACGAGAATCGCCTGCCGACCGTTTAATCGCCATTGTGAAAGTGAGTTATCGATACTCGCTTCTAGTGCACTTGGTAATCAATTGAAGTTGTTTGCAACAGGAGATCAACGACCTTGAAGATCTGCGATTGGAGGATAAGGAGCGACAGAAACTCGTTGCCAAGAGATTGATAACGTACTCCGTGATATCATATTCATTGGCATCATTAGCAATCATTGTATTCATCAGTCAACCTGAACAACGAAGAAAATTCGCGAATGCAGTTCCTGTTCTGATCTCGCCTTTCCTGTAAGGTCTTCTATGTGCATTCAAAGGAGTGTTCGATCATCAATGAATTCGTTCGTTCTCGACTAGGCTTTGGGCTGTCAGACGCATTTCCCAGTGGTTCCATGCCCGTAGGAACAAACGGAAGCAATCCAGATTGGCCGAGCTTGAGGCAGAGAAAATCCGCGTAGTGAATACTATTATGGATACAGAAACCTTCAGAGTCGCTAGTCAAATTCTTCACCTGTACGCACCCGAGCATGTGAAACGCTTGAATTCAGAAGAATGTGTTTCGATCTTGCCATCGAAAGATGAGTGTACAGTCTGTCAGTCGTAGTCGGTGCTATTCAAAAATTTGCTACGAACCTGTGTGATCATAGACTCGTGTTGTGCTTTTGACGACCTGTCATTATTGAATAGTGTTCCTGGTTTTTTGGTGACAAGATAAAAGCTAATTATTACCACTTTACCAGTTACTTTCCAAGATCTAGATTTTATCCGTCAAACTTTCCTTACTTTGAACTCGAATTTTTAAATAAAAAAGTTAAAAATGAAAGGGCCTACGTAAAATATGACACTAAGAACCAAAGAACGACTGAAAACTATGAGAAGTGGACTACATTTAAAACTAACCAACTAATAAAGCAAAGAAAAAGAGGAATACATGTGTTCGAAGCTTTTTCAAATTCCCTTTAGAAATATGCTGAGCATACAAGTCTGTAATGGAAGTTTCATAAGACTATTTGATCTCACGAAAGTTGATCTTCAGGTGTTTTCCTCGAACGCTTTGCTCAGCGTAGCTTCCTGAGTAAAAAATCGAAACCAAATTTATTTTGTGAGAAACATATATTTTTTCTTCCGCACGACACGAAGACGAAACTAATATTCAACTCAAAATATTTACGCATCCGCAGCTGCATCATTGACCAATCAGCATTTGCCGGTTGACCGGAGAAATGTGGTGTCAGTTCCTACTGATGTTTTACGAGGAAGGATCATCTTGGAAAGACGTCTAAGGCACACAATAGTTCATCGACATTCGGGATATTTCTGTTTGCCGAAGCCTTCATGCTTGTTGTGGAGTGGTCGAAATTTCTGGAATGTCTGACATCGTCAGTTTAGAAGTGGTCTCTTGAGATTGAATTCAGTGCCCATAGTTACCATGTGCTGCGCCAGCCAAAGAACTTCTTCGTGAAGCGCTGTTGATAGCTTGACTAAGACTCCTTACATAACTGCGAAGGAAAACGGTGTTGATTTAAATGCTTTCTACTCATCGCGAATCTTGTAATAATTACCTGCAGCTGTGAATGGAAATTCGTCTTCCTGAGGGAACGTCGTTGATGTTCTCGGGGTTCACGACGGAGTACATTGGGTAACGGGTTGCAGAAGCTTCTTGCATTTCAAAACCTGGTAAACCTGGAACGCCTCCTCCGGCCTCCGTTTCTATGAAGTTTTTGAATGATTAAAAATGTAAAATTATTCCGGTGATTAAGGTACAGCGGTTGTGGTACAATGTACCATATTTACTATATCATGAAACGTTTTTGTCTTGCGAAAATCAGCTGAGTGCAATCAAGTTGTTTAGTTTGAATATGTTTTAAAATTCATACGAAGGGGTTTTCTGTCTGATCTGCACAAAATTTTGTTTGAAACTGGTCTAAATTTAATTATCATTTCCGGTTGCTTCATGAAAAAAGTGTTGGGATGTCACTGAAGTGTATAACACAGTTGAACCTCTCTAAGTCAAACTATTTCAAGTCCCTGTCTGAATCCCCTTTAGAAACAATGCATTAAAAATCTCTCTCAACTCATAGGCTTTTCCTCTCAAATCTCTGTAACTCAAATGTCACAGGAAATATAGAAACAATTGAAAAAGTAACTTGATGTGTTTTGAAAGTAAGTGGAAGACTGATTGGGCAAATAAACCCATACTTCCAAGTTCTTCCTGTCAACTCATTCAAGAAGCGATTTAAAACCTGGAATTTCACCGTTTAAAATTTCCTGCAATTCCTCTTCCATTTCCACAGCAAAAATGCTTGTTTGAACTCAATTTGTTGCTGGTCCCTTGAAATTCAACTTAGAGTGGTTCAAAACTGCAACTGTTCTGGCGTCCTTCAAACTGTAGTTGGTGCAGTGCTGTATTTTGAAAGCCTTTCAGTTGGCTAAGCTGCCAATTTAGATCATAATCCATTAGTATGTTGCACTTACTGCATTTGTCCTTCTCATCTCCAACGATGGTTCCGTTCAGGAAGCAGTGGTCGTCAATCCAGGCTTCTACTGGATATGCAGGCTCGTTATGCTTGGACACGTCGATACCACTAATTTCTTGTTCTGCGCTGACTCTGTGAATCTTGAAATAACGCATTATCCCGAAACAAGTTCCAATCATGGTCATGCTCCAGGCAGATATGCAGAGTCCTCCCAACACGTTCCATGCCAAGACCTTGGAATCACATTCACGCCATGATTGCACCCATTCCCAGAAAAGAATTGATTCACAGAAGTGAAGCTACGAACCATGGGGTTTCCTGAAATGAGACCGTTGGCTGTGAAAAGTCCGGATGCGATCATTCCCCACCAGCTTCCGGTGAAGTGAACAGCAATCGTGTCGAGTGGATCATCGATGTCTGGAGGAGGAAAGGAGAGATTAATCTTGATTGAATGACACGAAAAGGAATTTGACTTCGCAGCACTCACATTTGCTCTTCCAAGTCAAGAATCTGACGAACAAGAATGCTGTACCAGCTCCCATGCCAACTAAAGCTGATGCCCATGGTGCGTATGAATCACAGCCAGCGCAAATGGAAACCTTTTTATTTTTTTGAGTGAAAACGATGTCGGTTTTATCGATGAAGATTCCGACGTGCTTTTCACAATTACAGTGAAATTTTGTTACAACTTATTTTTCAGCATAACAAACTTTTTACCAAGTCCGTCCAGAAAACCTGTATAGTATATGTTGAAAAAAATCTTGTTCTGCCATACTTCCCAATTCCAGTGTGCCAAATGTTTTTTAGGAATGTTTAGTTCTGTACCATATTTACTGGAGTACCACTTGCACATTTTTTCTCAGATTTTAGAAGGAAGAAGGGGGTGCGCATCATAGATTTGTGTACATTTTTAAAAGTTTTAGGAATTTAGGTGTGCATTAAATTTGATTCTACAATTTTAAAAATTTGGACCAATTTCAAGTGAAAAACTTACTGCATTGGAAATGATTGAAAATTAGTTAAACTCAGGGTCAAATCATGTCTAAATCCAAACTCTTGCAAAAAACATTTTAAACCTTGCAGTTTTATAGTCACTAAAAATGGGGCGTTTGTCACTTGAGGATAAAATTTTATTTTTAAAAAGTTGACTGGAAAACCCTGGTTCATGCCTTACTTGAGGGGGCATTGTACTCAAGTAAATATGGTAGATATTTGTGAGTAGACATTTTTTGAGTAAGGTTGGCACAGTCTGTGATTTCTGATCCAGAATGTGACTGACTGGTTCTTTTGGGATAGGTGGAAGTTGCAATCAATGACAAAAATTGCTTCCTCTCAAAATTAAGATTGATGCAACTGATCAAATGTGTGATTGATGCTAGTTTTTTCTAGAACATTACTGAGTTTTTTTAACAATAAGAAACAAATCTGAGAATGCTAGAAAATGAAGATCTAATGTATTTTGGCAGCAGGTCTGATGTGAATCAATTTTTTTCTGTTCAATAAATTTGAAAACCTCATTACAGTATGACAAATTAAGTGAGTGTACAAAACTGTTTTCTGCTGTGTTGTAACAAGATTTTGCTGTATAGAGAAGACTCCTTGTGTTACTCACCATGCCTACAAAGGCGCCATTGACAACAAGCAAGAAGCTCCAGGTTGCGCGTTCCCTGCCCTCGTTGACAAATAAGCCAAGACGATGAACAAACAAGGCTGTGAGTCCACTAGCGGATCCGGATAATACAGTATTTGCCACAGCCTTGCTTGTACGGGATCCATCTCCCAATTTTGACATGCTTCCACTCGATGACGCATTGAAGGCCAGGAATCCGAAGAGCAAGATGAAACAGCCCAGGGATGCAAGCTGGTGAGAAGTGGAGCAAAATTTTTTTTTTAATCATAGAAAGAAAATTGCAGATCAGTGCTGCCCAAAAATGTGGCCCATTGGCTAATCTGGCGTGCGGAGAATTCTTCATCTGGTCAATGGTCTTTTCCTGATGGGCAAATCTTTTTCAGGTACAAATTTCCTAATGACATTTTTAAAACCGTTTTTTCCCACTTGAAGTTTTTTTTTCAAGTCCTCATATTTAATAATTCTATGATTTGCATGAGACAAAATCAGCAACATTGAATTCAATTTTTAAGTGGGCTTGTGTTTAGATTTGCACTCCATGAAGTTTTAAAGATATGATTTTTTGCAACTGTTAACTGAGGGGTGCATCTTTTTCTGAAATTTTAGCTTTAAAGAATACTAAGGGCATGTGGCACTAGAGCAGTGTTCCCCAACTCATGGTGCACAGACTGACACTGATCCACAGAAGGTTTTTGCTGGTCCATGTGAAAGTTTCTTTAGCATGAAACATTTATAAGAAATAGCAATGAAGTATGTTATCTTTGTCTGAAAATGTTGATGGACAATTGCAGTTGAAATTATCTGATGAAAAAGGAAAGTTGCCTTTGACCAATAATGCTTCAGATCAATTTTCACCCCCTGAAATAAATTGTCCTAATTTTTCATTCTCAGAAACCTAGCTTCAAGTCCATCCTTCTAATTTTTGAAGACATTCCACTGTAGCTGCTTCATTGGTTCTTGACGTGTGTTTTGCAAGAAGCAGAAACTTCTTGCATACCTTCCATCAAGTTTTTCATGCAAAACTCTTCTGGGTCTGGAAAAAATTTTATGAAACTTTGCAGGTCTGCAGACAATTTTTTTTGTCATGTCTGCAGGTCCAAATAGGTTGGGGAACACTGCACTTGAGTAAATCTGGTACAGTTGATACCTTGCTATTAGACCTCCCGCAATTTGACGGTCAAATTTGCTGGGAGGTTGACTTGCAATTCAACCCTTGCCCCACAATAGCACCTGCTTTGGCCACTTTTTTGAATTTTTGTACTTATATTTTTGAATTTCACGGAGTGACTTGCAATTTGACCCAATTTTCAATTCAACCCTAGGTTGGCAATGGATTAGGGTCAATTTGACCCAATTTGCAAGTCAACCCTAGTTTGGCAATGGATTAGGGTCAAATTGCAAGGTACCACCTGTATTAGGCTATGAATACTAAGGCACCTTATATCAAAACTGATAAACACAATTTATTGAAATTGTAAGATATAAGGTAGCCCAAGGCTTTTTTGTGTCTAGAACCTCTCCACCAGTCAAGTAAATCTCCACCAGTCAAGAAAAAAGATTGAGGAACCCTATGGGTGGGTTTTGGTTATTGGTGACTCATGCTTTCATTGATAGATTTATGTATTTGTGCCGTAGATTTTTTTCTGTATGTGCTGTTCCACCTCATGTAATTTTGTGAAATGCTTACAGGAGTGGAGTGGCCCAAAATCGGTCGTCTGACACCATTTTTGTCGTACAGTCCGATGCGGGGTCCGAGAACAATGCAGCTGATGAAAGCTGCGCTACCACCAGTCATGTGGACCACAGCTGAACCACTGAAGTCCTTGAATGGTGTATTTACCAACCAACCTCCGGGTCCCCAGATCCAATGCGCCACGACTGGATACACCAAACCTGGAATATTCGTGCGTGAAAGTAGCAACAACGAAAAACGTCGATTTAATGCCACGTTTGCGTTTTAAACTTGAAAATCCGCTTTACAATAAGGAAAAGTGTCTGATAACTTGAAATTTTCGTTGATATCCCGTGATACCCTTTGTATTCTTTAGGGGTTATTGATTATGGGTCGCGAATATAAATTATTCAAATTGATCAGTGAATGCAAAGGTTGAGTTGGATTAAATTGAATTTCTTCAGAATTCGATGATTCTTTCTACTCATCCTGGAGTTACCAACTTGATTCTTGCAGAAATTACGATTGTAACTCTTTTACGTGTAAACTGAACATCGATGCAACAAATCTCTTCTTCAACGAATTAAGGATTACAACTAATTTAATACAAATTTATTTTTCGGTCCATGTTCAAAAACCTCAATGTCCTTTCGACAATTTTTTTTTATAATGATTCTTTTTTTAAGTGCTTCGGTGGCACAAGATTCTATAGTACCAAGAATTTACTTGCGTGGATTTGAGAGACTTTTTGATGTTAAAATTTCGGAAGTGATCATACGCTTGATTTCAAAACTAAGACGTTATTGAGTAGAACTCTTTACCTCGATTTTAGTCAATGGGAAGAGAAAATTTTCGTTTATAACGAAGCTTTTTTTTAGGTCTCAAACGTTTCGTTGTATCGAGATTTCTACTCCATCAAGAACTTGATTGAATGGATTCTGGAGACTTGTTGATCGAAAAATTTCAGAAGCGATCATGCGCTTGATTCAAGAACTGAGACGCTATCGAGTAGAATTTTTCATCTCGATTTCAGTCATTATGAAGAGCAAATTTTATTTTGTAACGAAGCTTTTTAAGGTCTGAAACGCTTCGTTGTAACGAGATTCTGCTGTTTCAAGGATTTGGGAAATTTTTTTGTCTCAATTATTTCAGAAGTGATGATGCGCTTGATTTCAAAAACCGAGATGCTTTTCAGTAGAATTGTTCGCCTCGATTTTAGTTTTCAGGAAGAGCTTCGTTCGCTCAAATCGACTAAATATTTTTTACGGGTTCGAAGTGACGGGTTTCTTCTATTTTTCGACGAGTGTTTTGATTGTTTTTACCCGAGATGGTGCAAGTATAGATGAGGTATCCGACGAAGGAGCATCGCTCGGCAACTGCTCCAGACACTATAGTTGTGGCTGTTGACGTGAAACAGAAGCCGTAGAGCCACTTGGAATAGTGGCTCATTTCAATGCCGATGGAGAAGAATCGCTCCAATCCAATGAATGCGTTGCCATTGGTGAAGGCAAAAGCGTTACCACAGGCCCAGTAACAAATTCCACCGATGACTAGAAACGGATGTGTAAATCAGAATGTGTTAGTTCTTTTCCGCTTGGAAGTTTTACTCAATATTAGGGCTTTTGACGATGTACCGTAAATTGTATGGACGTTGCGAAGAATCTAGTTTCATGAAATACCGTATGACGAAATCGGGATTTGAAAGGAGGTGTTTTTTTCTTGGGAGGCTGTTACTGATTCTTTCAGTGTTTCAAGGAAGAAAATTAATAATTGCGTAGATTCATGACTTGTGACTGATTTTCAAAAATCGGGAGAAATTCTAATACAGTATTGAGCGATTTCCTGATCCATCGGAGATATTCAATTCGACATTATTTGAATGGCTGAAGATGTAGAATTAGCGAGAAAGACTGAATTATTGGAGTTTTCCGTTTGGCGAAATAAAATGATAGTTTTTCATCAAGCTTTTAAGGAAAACTGGTGGGTTTTCGGAAAGAATGATGTCTGAAAGGTTTACTTTCGTCTGAGAAGGTGAGTTTTCCATGCTTGGATTAATCAGTTTTGTTGATTTTTCTTCGAATTCGAGATTATTTGAATGATTGACGATGTAGAATTAGTCTGGAAGACTGAATATTGAAATTTTCAGCTTGGACGACGTATTGGCGAAATCGAAAATTAGTTTTTCATCAGACTTCAAGAAAAACTGGGTGGGTTTCAGAAAAAATGATGCCTGGAATTTTTGCTTTTGGCTGAAAAGGTGAGTTTTACATTCTTGAAATTGGGTCAGTTTGACTGATTTTTTTTTTATTTGAAAGGTTTCTCACGTAAATCTAAGGTGTTCTTCATCAAGATGTTGGTGGTGTTCTTGGAACGCACGGAACCAGCTTCCAGGAGCGCGAATCCCGTCTGCATGACTGTGGTGAAATTTTCAAATCCTCATCAGTCGGAAGCTAATGAACACGAACATCAGCGAATGAGTGCTTACAGAAGATGATGAACGAGCAGGTGAGCATGAAGAACTCGTCAATGTTCTCCTTGATAATGGCCATATCGACTTCAATCTGGGGTCGTCCGTCCATGGCGTCGATGGACGTCATATTTCCACCTCCGATTCCCTGAGGCATGTTTCCAGAATAGATTCCGCCGCGTTCGAGCACCAGTTACTGTCCTCAATTTGAAAACGTTTTTTTTAAATATGGTCATTGTAAGAAAATGTTGCACATTTTTCAACCACTGCATTTCCGCCGCTCGGTTGAAATGATTTTAATTTAACGAAACTCTTTCGGATTTGCGCTGCTTCCAACGAAACAGTGTGTTTGAAGGCTCTTCGATTTACAACTCTGATTATTTAGGCGAATAATGATCAGATGTTTTTATTTTCGATGACACGGAAAAAAGTTTTGAAAGGTATTTGAGTTATCGAGGATCAACTGAGTTCAGATATGTACAATTTTTATTCTATTTTTTTGATGAAAAAGGTGCAAATCACTGGATGAAACCAGAGGAAGGATTGCTTCGTTGTAACAAGATTCTACTGTAGTGAGATATTTGACTGTGGTAGGTTTGAGTTATTGAGGTTCAACTGTGTATACAGATATGTAAAATTTTTCTTCTTTTTTTTTTGCTGAATAAGATACAGATCACTGGGTGAAACCCGAGGAGGGACTGATTTCTCGGAAGGAGTCGGGTTGGCATTTATACCGGACATTGCTGATTTGCTTTTCCGCGCATAATGCAGAATCCGAGGATGGCCCTCGTTACGTCACTCGTCGCAGCCTGGTACCCGATATTATATGCCTATGCCGCGAATGAATACAAAGCGTGACGTGTGCCTGGCACGGACGAGACTTTCCTCCGGAGGTCTCGGGGCTCATCGCTTGAAGAAAGAGAGGAACCTTCTTTTCTTCCGTCCAAACCGGATGATTTTTGGACTGGCCATTCATAATTATTTTATTTTTTTGCGGCGGAAATGCAGTTGAACCTCTTGTAAGTAGAATTTCGAGGAACCAGCAAAAGACAATTGAGTTGGGGAGGTTTTGGGTTAGGGAAACAGGCATGTTTTGTTTTGGAAAAGATAGAAGAATTTCAGGAAATTGTAAATGGTAATATTTTGGGCTTTGAATTGCTTCTTGAATGCGTTGACAGGATGCTGAACTTGAAGGCAAGGGTTTTTTGCTCTATCAGTCTTTCACTTCCTTTCAAAACACATCAAATTACTTCTTAAAATGCTTCTTTCTTTCCTGTGGCAAGAAAATATTGTCAAAAGACTTCAGAAAATTCAAGTTACGGAGGTTTGAGAGGAAAAGCCTATGAGTTGGGGAGATTTTTGATGGGGACTTCAAAAATTTTTGACTTTGGGAGGTTCAACTGTGTTGCACACTTATGTGACATCTCAACCCTTTTCTTTTTAAAGAGCAACCAGAAATAATAATTAAACTTGGACAACTTTCTATCTGAAGTTTGTGCAGACTAGACAAGAAACCCCTTTGTGTGAATTTTAAAACATTACTTTTTTCTCTTCCCTTTGCAAATAATACAGTAGAATCTCATTACAACAAATCTTGTTACAACAAATTTTTGCTTACAACAAATTTTTTTCCAAGTCCCGGCAGTTGTCCTTGAGGTCCAGCTTGAATTAATCTTGTTTTAATAAATTCATTTCTACAAAATCTCTGGTTATAAAGAATTTTTGTCCCTAATTTGTAAAAAAATGTTATTCAATTTTCAGATTTTCCACCTGAATTTCCGAATTTTTTGTCCCCAATTTTTATATGATAACTTCCTGAGGCTCATCATTTGTAGATAGTGGACAGGAAATGTGTCTGCAGGGGAATTACATGCTTGAAAATACGGGAAGTTAAAAATGGGTTACGTTAGCAGACTGACAGGAAGCCCATAAACTAAATGTATCCTGATCCATCCAGTATAATAAAGTTACTACTTCACTTCCGTCAGTTCGCAACTCTCTCAGCTCTGCCCCCTTGACTCACTCCCATTAAGCCCCGCCCAAAGGAACATTAAGCCCCGCCCAAAGGAACAGCAGGCAGAAATCCACCAGAAGGACCATTCCCAGAGAAAACGGGCACCCTCAAACCGCACAACGGAGTTGTGCGCCGTAGCAGAGGCAGTAGGGTGGAGGGAAGCATTTCTCACGGCCCAGCAAGCCCCCGGTTCAATCCCAGGACTAGGCATACTTTTTTCAAAATCGTATCCTATTTTTATTAATAATTCCCTCAATTTTTGTCTTTTTCCAACGAAAAAAAAATCAAAATTTGTAGGATCTCATTGTGCTTTCAACTAAAATTTTACAATTGCAATTGCTCCAAAAATAAAATATTATGATGAGTTTAACTAAAAACTTTGAAAATTTTTGTTTTCCATCCTTCTCAATTTAAAAATTCCCACAAAATTTATGTTTCATCAAACTCCACCTTTTTCATACTGTAGATGCATTTTTGCACATTTCATTTTTTTAATGTTTGAAAATGTTGAAAATTGACTAAGATCTGTACAAAAACACAAAAACGTTTTTTTAAATTGAACAAAAATTCGGAAAAAAAGAATTTAAATTTTCAATTAAAACTCATTCAATGTTCAACATTTTTCAAAGAAAAAAATATATAAATTTGTACAACATCTGTGTGCATAAACGCGGCAAAAAGTTTCGAAATTGAATCAAAATTGAAAAAATAACAATGAGCTAAAGTTAAAAATTGGAAATTGGTTGAAAATTCCTTTCACTGTTTTGTCAAATTTGTACAACATCTGTGTGCATAAACGCGGCAAAAAGTTTCGAAATTGAATCAAAATTGAAAAAATAACAATGAGCTAAAGTTAAAAATTGGAAATTGGTTGAAAATTCCTTTCACTGTTTTGTCAACTTTAAAAATCTGTAAAAAATTTGATACTTCTTTAAACTTAATTGTAAAACTTTTATTACAAATTCCATGATGTTTAAAAAAATTTGTTATTTTAAATTTTCTTCAAGCTTAAAATTTGACTAAATTACTATATAAAACACAAAAAAAAAGTTTGAAAAACCAAACGAAAATTTGGGAAAAACAGTTTTTTTTTCTAATTACTGATGATTCAATTTGCAACCTTTTTCAGTGAAAAAAGCAATGTAAATTTCCACAACATCTCTTTGCAGATAACCATGCAAGAAATCTTAAAATTCAAGTAATATTAAAGAAATTAGAATGAGCTGAACCAAAAAAAATTGAATTGCTGTTTCCATTTCCCTTCTCATTTCTTCCACTTTGAAAATTTTAAAAATATATCATTGTGCATCAAACCTTTCTAAA
>CAJPEX010001642.1:25710-49787 GCA_905338405.1 Notodromas monacha
TTTAAGAATATTTTTTAAAAAGAATAAAATAATTATAGTAGATTAAAAAATTAATCTAAAAAACCACGTTTTCAAAAAGCAAAAAATAACCTTAAACGTGGTGTGCATGGAGATTGTTGGGAAGAAGTGAAATACAAATGAAATAGATGCGCACAACGTTTAAGGTTATTTTTTGCTTTTTGAAAGCGTGGTTTTTTAGATTAATTTTTTAATCTACTATAATTATTTAAAATTCATTGTCAAATTTGATCATTTTGTAAAAGGCTAGGTATATTTACAAATATTGCAGAGAGAAAAAAATGGCTACAGTACTTCAGGCAATAAAATGCTTTTACAGATTATGAAGTGTATTTCTTTGGATAAACCTATGAATCTCAATATAGCGAATTTTTCATTACAACGAATTGTTTCCCAGTCCCTGGGAGTTTGTTTTAATGAGATTCTACTAGCTAAAAGGACTGAAATATTCGAGTTGAGGAGGTTCGAGAGGGCATTTGAGTTGGAGAAATTTTTTTTCTTTTGCTTCATCAAGTGAAGAATCGCTTCAGGCTTAATGCTAAATTTGTCCATGTAAATTTTTCGAAATTTCAATAAAATCAATTTTTCTGCAATATTTTTTCAAGTTCAAGACTGCGGAAAAATTGGCAGAAACATCGGGATGCGTCTTATGCGAGGTGACGTGTTAGACCCTCACAATCTTTCATTCGCGAATTTCCTGAAGTTTAATTTCACAAATTTATTTCTAGATTTTTCATTTGAAGAGTGGAAGAGCTGAAATAGTTATTTATTTTGTGCAATGTTGTAGAGATTATAACGGTAAGTGGTGCATGATTAGAATCATAAAATTCCCCCAGCTCGCAAAAAATCGAATGTAATTCGTCTCTTATAATATCAGCCGGAATTTTCTTCATGTTTGAGCCCAAAATATTGACGCATCGAAAAAACTGAAGGCATTTTTATATTCAAGCAAATACGATGGAAGCGTTGAAGAAAATTTAATCGATTCGCCGAGTGTGGTCAGGTTCAATTCATTGCGAAGCCTCAGGTGAGATTTGTTCTGAATACAGAAGCACCGCACGTGAGAATGGAATATTTTTTCTTCGAATATCTCACTGAATGGTGTTTTGTGAGTGAAGGCCTTTTGTGGGATTTCACCCCCTTTTTCTTGTGTGCTATATGTACAAAAAGGGCGACAACGAGAAAAAGCACCGAAACGAAATATACGAGGTATAGGGTGCTTTTTTTGTTGGACCCATAATGAAGCACCCGGTTCGTTAAGTGCCGAGTCCGAAGTCTTTTTTTTTTTTTTTGAATTTTTTATTTGTTGCTTTTTTCGTGTCATAAACCGAATTCTTCGCCGAAAAAAAAGGGTAGGTTTCTATCCGTACCCAAAATGATGCAAAACAATGCTTCAGAAAATGAGAAGTGTTCTTTGCGATATCGAATAAGTTTCAGCGAATGTTTACGCATAGATTTATTTTTCCATCTTCAGTGTTTTTGGTTCAGAGAAGTCCGGTAAGTTTCCGGGTTTATTCGAATGAATGTAATTTAATGCCATGTCAATTCAATGTACAGTATTTTAATTTATGTGTCCTTTGCGATATTGAGTTAGTTTGAGCTCATGTTTACTCATAGATTTATTTTCACCATTTTCAGTGTTCCAGTTCTAGGAAGGTCGAGTGAATGAATCATTCGAATAAATTTAATTTAATTCAAACATGCTAATCGTCAATTTCAGAACAGTGGATTGTAAAGATGTGTGAAGTGGAAGAAACGGAGAGATCATCGCACTTGGGAACTAAAGAACAGTGAGTTGATTTTCTGAACGATTGTCTCTTGAATTTATTCAAAATGGGAACTCCCGTTATGCACTGAAACCATTTGCATGTCTATCTGTCTCGTCTAAGGTGTGCAATTTGAATATGATCAGCAATTTTATTTTTATCTTTTGCAGTTGGGAAGAAGCGTACAGCTCTGAGCTGAGAAACTTTGAAGAAGACGAAGATGATGTTGGCGACGTTTGGTTTGGTCGCCAGTGTTTGAAAAGAGTCGTTGAAGCCTTGAAGCGTCGTTGGGATGATCCAATGTCACGATCGGAAGTTTCAGTATTGGATTTGGGGACGGGAAATGGGGTCACTTTAGTTGAACTAGTGAGTGATCTAAATTCATTTTAATCATTATCGTTTTACAGGGTGGACCTGGAATAAAAATGCAGTATTCATCAAAATCACTTGAAAATTATGTTCACCTGTGAATTCTTCAGAGAAAAATTTAGTGATGAATGGTTCTTTCGCTGATTCCCCTCAGTTGACTGATCAATCCATGAATCTCCGCTTTAAAATAGGTCTACTATTTTTCATACTGCTCCACCCTTTACATTCAAGAAATTTCGAAATTTGAGTTTGATTGAAAACGTATTTTCAGCGCAAGGCTGGCTTCAAAAAATTGTCTGGGATCGATTATGTTTCCTCGAGCATCGATCTGGCGAATGCGATTCTTGTTAAAGAATTTGGCATTGATCACGGGACGCATTTATGCGTAAGTTGATCTTCAAAATATACTTGATTTCTGTTTAAAAAAATTATTATAATTATGCACTTTTTTGATTGCTATTTACTATAATAATAAAAAAGCTTTTCGGCTTATTAGTACGTATTTCATGTTCTACCACGTATAAACAACGGATGGACGCAACGAATTTGGTTGTGATTTTAGAAATAAAAAGTGCGAGGATTATTCAAAAATTTAAATTTAGGTTTCAGTAAATCAAAACTTGACAAAAGCACGTTTACGATAAATTGTTTCTAGATTCGACTTTCGTATTCTGGTCCAACATGCGATGAATATTTACGAGAAAGAAAACATCTAGAGTTGTATTGAAATGCTTTCTTTGTGATTTTGAAATGATGAAGAAAAACAGTCCTTGACAAGCATGAAATACAGCGTGTGAACCTTGGAATATTGAGCGGCTTCCCTGAACCTTTGCTTTCTCTAAGACGTCAAGTTTTGAATCAAGGGTCAGTTCAGGGCTCAAGTATAAATTCACATGCAGTATTTTTATTGCATAACTTTTAGAGATTTCCTGATATTTGTGACCCATTGTTTGAAAAATAGGTGAAGTTTTCACTGCTCTAGCTTGAAATAAAATTGTTTTGCTAAAAGGATTTCCCTCGAATTTTAATGGTTAAATATTTTATATATTCCTGACCCGCGAAAAGTCTTTGGAAATTACTCGTGTTTTTTTGCAGTGTATGGATTTCATGAATGAATCGGACTTCACAACATTAGAAAACGTCCCGTTCGACGTTTGTTTCGACAAAGGAACTTACGACGCCATTCGACTGAATCCAGATTGTTGCGCGCAGAAAACTCCGAAAATTTATGCGCAAAATGTGAAAAAAATGCTGAAGCCTGCGGGTATTTTGGTGCTGACTTCCTGCAATTGGACTGAGGCTGAACTAGTTTCCCACTTTATCGACGGTAAGATCCAAACCTTTTCCCATGCTGAAATGCACTGAATTCTCAATATTTTATACTATGTCCAGAGCTCGAAAGAATCGACACTGTCACGCATCCCAGCATGTCATTTGGCGGTGCGACAGGAAGCACCTGCACAACAGTGATTTTCAAAGTTTTGTGACAAAATTTCTTACTGAAATGAATTTATCTCGCGTTACTGAAACAATATTTCGAAATCATTTGAAAATCCAGCGATCAGAAACTCAGCTTTGAAATATTATTGATTGACGAACGATGGATTCGTCGTCCCTTGTGGTTGAATTTCATTCAATTCCACTTCAATGCCGTGTTCTTCTAAAGGCAATTTTTCTTCCTTTTCCTCCCGAGGAATTTTGACAGTCAGCACAGTCTTGATGTCAACTGTGAAAGTATGAAAGCAAGGTTTTGTAACAAACTTTTCAAAAGTTTTTTCTTCATGCTTACAGTTCTCCAGTGGTCTGAAAATAACTTTCTCCAGTCCCAAGAAAGGCATCTCAAACGCAAGTGAAAAAACAAAGGCCAGTAACATGGATATAATGAGGACAGCGACGTACAAGTAAACCTAAAATACATTATCTCATCAGCACAAGTTGATAAAATCAAGTGAGGAAACCAATAATTAGATCACGTTACCATCTGAATGTAGTCCATCCACATGGGGGACCTCCTGGCAGCCTGATACATGGTTTGCACTGGAACAGACAGCAAATATGTGCAATATGTCAATCTGGACAGTGGCATGAAGGCTTTCCAGCTCAGGAAAGTATTGACAAAGCCCCCGTAACCATTGGCACATGCAAAGACAACCCATGCCAGACAGAGTGTCCATACATTGCGAAACATGGACCAAAGGGCAGATTCTGTTCTGCCTGGGGAATCCATGCTGTCAAATTTGAAATACCTCACTGGGCCATAGATGATGGCGAGGGCACTTCCTGTGGCCAAGGTCCATCCAGCAATGACAGCCCACTGCCAGAAAGATGAAAGGATATTTGGTAATCTGCTCCCAATTATGAGTCAACATGTCTATTTATGAAGACCTTTGGATAACAAAATGTATCAAGAAATATAAATTTTTGTTGGACTGGGACCAATTTGTACTTGAAAAAGTTTGTAAACAAACAAACACGCCTTTGATCCTCAAGGTTGATTTCATAAATGATCAGAAGTAATATTGGATCATCAATATCCCTTCATCCTGGATAAGTAATACAGGTGGACTCTCCATACAACAAAATTCAAAGGATCACAAACAAATTTATTGTAGAGAACCCTTATATAAGATGAGAGGACCCAAAGGGTCCCAAAAAAAGTTGCTACACACTAGAATCTTGTTACAAAGAATTGGATTCGGCAAAATGAATTAATGCTCACAGCAAATTCTTTTGTTGGTCCATATCCAATATAGCCATTATGCTGTTTTAATTTGATTTCAAAAATTATTTTTATTACAAAGCTTTTTAAAAGTCCTGAACCGTTTTTTGTCAAGAAATTCAACTGTACAGATAAAATTTTACTAGGCAAGTTTTTTGCAGAGGGAGTCCACCTGTAATGGATCCTTGAGATATGAAACTGCTCAAATTAAAAGTACACAGCATTTCAGCCAACATTTTTGTGAATGAATCACATTTTGGTTATGGTTGATTCAAGACAGTAATCATATTACAGTGCTACAGGTTGACACTCTCTACTACCGTCTTGTCTACAACAATTTTCTCTGTATGATAAATTTTTTGTGGTCCCATATGGTTCCTGTATATTCATGTGTACATCTGCTGGTGGGAAAAAGAAATGCCACTTGTCCACCTTTATTTAGTTTTCTTTTAGCCAAATCAGCAGTATTTTTTTTTGGAAATGTTCCCTGGCATTCTCAAATTCATGTAAGTAAAAATGGAGAAATACAATTGTGACTAGTATATATGAAATAATTAAAATCTTTTTTGTACATGATCAAATTCCATCTTGTTTCCCATATGTAATTCCAGATCCCAAGCACAATGACTAACCTTGGGTAAGTTGAACTTCTTTCCTCGCAGTTTGTGCATCACATAGCCCAAGGCCATTCCTATGACATACGGACCTCCTCTGACGTGCATTTGAGTATATGACTTCAAAAAAAAATCAATCATTTTCGGATCAAGGAAGCCTGAAAAACCGTATGCCTTACAATACAGTCATACTATGGGCCATGCATGTAAACATACTCGCAAGTGATGGAAAAAATACTGGAGCAATGTCGTTGACAACAGTCACAACAATTGGTGATGTCCAGAATCCCAGCATTATGGCCCCCAAAGAAAAATACCCCAATTTTGGGTAGTGGTACATAACAAGTAACAATAATGGACTCAGCACATACAACTGCATGTCACAAAAAAGGTACCAAGCTTGTCCTATGCAATTGGTTTGCAAACCAGGGTCGTAACTATCAAAGTTTCCTATGTAGAGCATATTGATCCACCAGGTGTCCTTGCAATTTTGAGCAATACTCTCCACTTGGTACCAAGATGGACCATCTCCAAGCCTGCGGAAAACTGTAATCTGAAGGACAATGAGTGCTGCAAGAGCTGGTGTAAGTCTCAAATAGCGATGCAGTATGTAAAGGACAATGTTGAGTTTTCCCTTTGATTTTTCCAATTGTCTGAATGATATATATGTGAGGAGGAGACCTGACAGGAAGAAGAAGCTGTCCACTGACACAGTTGAATTGGTCACAGCCATCATAGTGAAGTCCTTGGTCATCTGCAAATATTTTTTCATGATTTTTCAGCACGTATGAAAGAGACAATGGTGGAACAATGTGAGAGATTTTGGGCTGACCAAAGGTATTCAAACTTTCTTTTGACAAGCAGGGTTAACTTCTTAATTTCCATTAAAAAATGACAATGTACTATAAAAAATCCCCTGGGATCTGGAACAGAGTTTTTTCAACAAAAAATGTCATGAAATGATTAGAATAAATTATGGCTCTGGCAAGAAGGGGCCAGTAAAAATAATTTATTGCGAAAATAATTGCGTTACATCAAGCTTTGTTGAAATAAGATTCTACTGATAATAAAAATACAGAATTCCGAAGTTGGGCTTTTCCTCATGGCAACAAGGTTATCAGTCCATGAGGCGGCCTTGTAGGTCCCAGCTCTGTTATTCCCCATTAAACAAGAACTTGCTGAGCAACACAGATTATTCAGACTTTTCCAACTTCAGCCATAGACTTGCACAATTTGATTGAAATTGCAAGGGAGTAAAGTATGCGAAACATATCAAAACATCACTGGCAAAAGAGTAAACCATACCTCTGTCACAGCTCTGATTCCATTTGCCCACACTGCTGATGAACTAAAAAGAAAGCAATGTCCAAGCACAACCCACGTCATGGATATGAACCTAAAATTAAATGAGATTTATTTTCAAATATCTTCAAAACATGGAATTTTGGAAGTCATACCTTATTCCATCAAGGCATCCAATAGCTGCGCTATTCCTGGAAGTACTAAGAAGTTTCTCTCCATTTGTCCAGACAGAAAAAGATATCAGGGTTTGCACTCCAAGATCTATATTTGCAAAATTTCAAACCCAAACTCTATACACATATTTTTTGAAAAAAAATTCTCAAATCTGCCAAACCTTTTTTAATATTTGTCCATTTTTCTGGGTTTTCTCTGATTCTCCAATCAAGCAGGGTTGCTGAAATCATTACTATCAATATGGCTGACAAAATGCTCCTGTAAAAATTAAAAATAATTTGTTCAAATACTTTGCGCAGTGGGACTGAAACTCACGTTACAAGGATGTCAGCTGAATCCAAGGTCTTCTTCTCACCCTGAATTTGACAGTCTAACACAGCGAACAGATTTGGAGTTGAAACAGCTTGTTCTGATACCATTGTGGGAAATGCCAAAGAGACAAGGTTTGTTGCAAACATGTCTACCAATATCTGTTATAGATTCAGTCAATCACCATGCTATTTAAAATCATTTCAATTATGGGGTATTCTCAAAAGTCTTCCAAAATAACCATAAACCATTGTTTTAGTCAGATGAAACTCATAGAATACAACCGCCCAATCCTGAAATATGGACAAGAAGGTCAACAAACAAATTTTGTGTGTGACAAAATGTTTTTGTGGAAAATAGCACTTAATTACATTGATTATTTGTATGTTACTTCCAGGGTGGTTTGTAAATCACAAAAATCATGGAAGATACAGTACATGGAAACATCTCACCAAGGTAAAGTTATTTGTGTGAAAAATTTTGCTAGGCTGCTTTGAAATATTTTGGGGAGAAATAATTTCATGAATAAATTTTATTACAGAAGGTGAAATGTTTACTGATCAAAATTTGGGGTCTGGAAGTTCAGGGATAGAAGCAGATAATTGAGAACTTCAGAGATATTTCCAGAACAGTCCTGCAAAATAAGGTCACACATACAAGGATCCTTGTCAAAAAGGGATAAAAAATACTGTAATTGAAAATCTGTATGATTATCATCATAGCCCAATTTTCATCATCTGTGAATGCACAGTATATCATCTACACTTTGGTTGAAATTAAATACAGTTGAACCTCTCTAAGTCAAATTTCTAGGGACCAAGAAAAATTTTCAACTTGGGCAGGTTCTGATTTTTGGAGGTTTCCATTTACAGAAAAAAAAACATTTTTTTTGAGAGGAGAAGTAAAAAAATTGCAGAATATTGTGAATTAGGATATTCTGGGCCTAATCTTGTTTCTTGATGAGTTTACACATTGCTGAACTTGGAGGCAGGGGTTCATTTGCTCTATTAGTCTTTAAATCCCTTTCAAGATGCATTATGCCATTTGTTTTATTGATTATTGCTTTCAAATTTCAAGGAAATAATAACAAAAAGGCCTCAGAAAGTTTGACTCACAGAGATTTTATTTTTTAAAAAATGCTTGAAGTTAGGGAGGCTTTTAATGTATTGATTCTAAGGGCATTTATAGACAGGGACTTTTTAAAAATTTTTGACTTACGGAGGTACAGTTGTCAACTTAGCAAGGTTCAACTTAACAAGGTTCAGCTGTATAGATTTTTAAAGCTGAAGATTATATGCACCAAGTTCCATGTGCTTCCAATGACAATTGATTGCTGGATTACAGAACTTTTGAGAAACCCCTTTGTATATTCAAGATGAAGTACTGTGCCTCAATATCCCGGGCTGAGCATGAGGAAGGGAAACATCCACCAAAGCCAATTCCTGAAAAAGATGGAAACATGCTTCCATAATAGGAATTCAGCTGCAGCTGGACATCCCCTGTTTTTGCAATCCTTGGCAGATTCTGCAGTAATTTCTCAATGTTTTGGTGTGGACCAAACAGTGAATGGAAATCTGTGTTCCTTTGAATACTGTTGCGTATGAATGCCTCCCTGAACTCAGCACTTGTTGCATTGCTTGTCATCATTCCTTGTGTACTGCAAAATATAATTGATCATCAATAAACTGTATTTTTTTGTGGGTGATTAATAACTCAGTATACGTCACTTCAACAGTACAGTGCAGTATTTTCCTTGAAAAATGTCCTCTGGACTTGTGGGATTTTCTGTTGCCCTGATGGCAACGCATTGATCAAAATTACCAGTTGCCATGACATTGCCCCACTTGATTCCATCATTCAGTTTCCCAAAAGCATCAAACACTGATATTAAAAAAAAAAAGTGTATGCCACTAAAATATATTGATAAAATGAAGACTTACTTTCAAAGGCCCAGGGTTTCAGCTGCAAAAGTTGACCCAGGGATAAGATGATGTGTGAAAGACAAACAGAACTAATTGTTTCAGATGTCACTGCATTGATGGATGCTTTGTGTTCCAGCTCAGCATTTCGCAATGTTTCAATCATGCTGTGGATTGTTTCATTGCCTTTTTGCATCAGTTTTCCTGTGTAAAAAAAATCCAAATATAATATAATCATGAATTCCTGAATAAAATATTGTACATGAAACATTTTAGTAAAATTTTGGCATACAAACCTGTGTCAAAAAAATAATGAAGAGCCAGTAATTGATAATTGATAATTTTGTATTGAATAGTTGATTTTGGTGATTCAGTAACTGATCATTTATCATGATGATTTAGTAATTGATCATTTAATTTGATAATTCAGTAATATAACTAATTAAATTAATTCACTTGACAGAAAATTTTGGGCCAGAAATTAAAATTCAAATATAGCTGCACATAAAGTCGAGTCCACTTATTTTTCACTAAGTTGATTTTTAAATTAAATTTTAGATTTATTGGAGGCTGACTAAAATTTCAGAAAATCTCTGTTCTTGAAATAGAAAATTTGTTCTACTGAAATGAGGGAAATTTAGGATGCGCGTATTACTTGAGAAAAATTGTACTCAAGTAAATACGGTATACAGTACTGTATAAATAATCTTCCTTTTTTCAGGACGTACCAATTATGCAGAAAAATACGCCTTTCCAACCAAATTGAAAAAAACTGAGCAAAACACAAGTTCTTCATAAACAGGACTGTCAATAACAAAGTACTGTAATATCATCAAATCCCATATTTCTTGAGACATTGTATTCAATTCTTTGTTTTAAAAAATCGAATCATTCCGCGATCCTCAAGATGATTTGCTCATTTTTCAGCACCGTTCTGCATAATTTATCATACGAAAAAATATTTAAACTGCAATCATGGATGCTCAAGCCATGTGGAAGATTTTTTCGAAGAAAAATCGAAAAAAATACTCTTGCTTATTTCCATATTTATTGTACATCAATATTAAAATTTTTCGCATTGAAAATGAGGATTCAATCAGTTTTGAATACGTACCAACATTCCCCAGTGAATCAAAGTTGAACTTTGCTCCTTTTTTAACGCGTTGGTGCAATTGCGCAAGATGAGCCTTCACTTGCATTGGCGAAATCCAGTTTCTCTCTGATGAGAGTGTAACTGCCTCAGGGTGTAAATGGGATCTAAATGGCATCGCTTGTCCATTGACATAATTAATCGTAGCCCCATAAACTGCGATTGCAGCAACAATCAGAGCAAATGGAGATCGCATCGCGATCCCTTCAAATATCTCTCAACTCGCTTCTGTATATTTTAGCTGTCAAACTTGCTTCTATTTCTGTAAAAAAAAAAAATAGAGAGGGAATCAATAATGAAGCAAGAGGAAGATTTTTTTTCAACAAAAATGCATTTTCCCCTAATTCAAATTTTGAAGCTGGTCTCTTGAAGTTTTGACTGCATTGCGACATTTTAGGCAGAAAATTTGTAATAATCTCAGCTTCCTAAAGGGTATGTGTCATTTGAGCAAAATATAGTACAGTATACTTATATACTAACACAGATTTTGAACAAAAATGACACACTGCTGCACAGCAGTACAGTGGGGTCTTGGCTTATAAATACTACAGCTTGCAAACTTTTCAGCTAACAAATTTTTATTTTTGGCCTCAGCTGCTCCAGCTGACAAACCATGACTTGGCTTACAAACTTTGAGTTCTCCAAATGCTCAGCATGGGTCTAAAATTTTCATTTTATTTAGAAACATCTAGGGATTCATGTTTAAACTTATTGAAAAATTCATCTAAGAAAGTCTCAGAAGTTTATAGTGACCAATTCTTGATCATCAATTTTTTTTATTCATTCCAATTGGGTTAAAATTTGACAGCTTTTTAGCATTAAAATTTCCCATCCTTGGTCTGTGAATAAGTTTGCAGCATTGCATTAGAAATTTTCAAGAAAAAACCTCTGGAAAAACTCACTTCAAAATTTCCCTCCTATGGATTGTTTTTTTGCAGTGAGTTTCTTGTATATTTATTATCTTAAGAAGATTTAATGGATTTTAGGCCTAAAATATTTTTCAAGATGCATTTTCTTGAATGTCATGGGCATTTTCAAGGTTCTGGAACCAATTAAAATTATTCCTAGACTTTCTTCAGGGAAAATATGATTTGGCTTCCAAATTAGTTGGCCAACAAACTGTGTTTGGGAACCTTTCAAGTTTTTAAGCCAAGACCTCACTGTACTAGCATTTAGTTATACACTTCCCACAGAGGGAGAAATACTAATAATGTGGCACCAAAATAATCAGATGCGATCAGATATCCACCATGATGAACTGCTCTTTGTCTATGACTCTATAAGGAACACACTGAAAATATTTTAATGTGGTAGTCATCATCAGCGTCCGTCTTGCAGAGTAGATAATGATGCACTTGACTTCATTAGTCAGAAAAACGTCTTCCCTGCAGTTTATCTATAATTCTCGGCGATAAGCAACACGCATAGATTCGTATGGATGATAGTTCATGTTCTGGTATGTTTCTCCTAAATCAACGGTCAGTTATTTTTCAGAAAAGAAAATTTGATGATTCTCAACGATCATTACGCTTGAAGGAAGTGATCATGAAAACCTATTCAAATACTACAGCCCTTTCACAGAAAAATAAAATTTCAAAGCCATGCGATATTCGGAAGATTTTCAGAAGATTTCGAACAAAATGTTGTTCTGAAATCACCCGCGAATGCGAAAAGCGCCGCATCACATACACATGATAGCAAATTTTCAAGCATGACATGCAAAGGACTCGAGAAAAGCAACATCTTGATTACCAAAGAAAAAGCCAGAGAAAGATCCGAACAATAAAATCCGCAAGTACTGTAATGGCATTGATTTCTGTTCAGTTGAATTTTCATTTAACCTTCGAACATATTTGTTGGATTGGTAAGTTTGGTAATTTTTATTTTAATAGCAAGAGACACAAGTAATCACAGACAATATGCACTAAAATAGAGCAAGAAGAACAATTCCACGCCTAACATGACTCACAAATCAATCTCAGAACGTCCGGTTCTGCGTCATACAAAGTGTTTTCAGTGAAAACTTAAACATGTAGAATGGAAGAACTCCGTATACAGTATCTTCGGTCGAGAATACCATCTTTGAAAAGATCCTTTCTTGGTTGGACTTCGTGGCAGCAAAGAAAAAATATTCAAGGATAACTTATTGGTCATATTCACGAGCTGGAGTGGGTTAGTCTTGCCGGTTTTTCGTAGAGGTAACCCTTTCTGTCAAGGATATAAACGGAATAAATTTAAGGTTTCTGAGCTGAAGTCTGAAGAGGCTTCATGCGAAGCCTGCCCTCAGTCAGATGTGTCCAAGTGAGCAAATGCTTTGGAATGACAATTAGTCTTCATTAAGTTTCCCGTAATCGTTGATCCATCAAATAAGAGAAATCACGCTTGAGATTGTTATTCTGAATATAGCACTGTATCTGTCTAATTCATGCAATGATCGTCGGTCAAGATTTGTTTTAATCCTGTGTTCCTATTTGTTCCTGTGTTCCTAACTGTTCCCTTAGCTCAGTCGTTTTCGGGGCGCAGCCAAAAAAACTCAACCATAAGCAATCCGAGTCAACAGCGAGAAAGTTCCGGAAATGCATCTTTGCAACGAGGTGCGAACATCGCAGCGCCTTTCGAAGCTCTCGCCACCGCAAGCATAAGCCGTCAAAAATAACCAAAATTATTGGGAACCCTAATAGGGAAGAGCTTCTTGTGTTACACGGATTCACCACGTGCAAGATTTCAATGTGTTGCTATGGGTCGAGTCTGGGGATGATCGCGAATAACTCTAGTCAGTATACGACTCCACGTCATCTGATATTACATGCGATTTTATTATTCGTCGCGAAAAAATAAAATGCAACATAAAATGACCCGAGTGTAGCCTCATGCGATCAGTCGGTTGATAAGAACTGAACACGGTTGGTCTCAGTTCAGCTTCTCGATCGGGGGATGGCGAGAATAGGAAGGGTCTGGTCAAACGAGTGAGTGAATCGAATCTGCGAGCGAAATCTGAACTCAGGTGAGCAATTGTGATATGCTGGGAAAAGGTTCGGGCTTCAGTCGACTATTGATGGCCTTGAGGTGTGCCGGTTGTTTCGCACGGATGGGGGCTGAAACCCTCATTTGACCTTCACCTTCTTCCCGTTCTCCTGTTCTCTAGTCCCAAACACAACGGAAAGTTCACAATTGCTCCCAAGTATTCCCAGTTATATCTGTCCGATATAGCGCGGTTTGAACTCATCGTGAAACCCTCGCACTGTTAATAAGGATATTTTTAACTCGTCATCGAAAGGTTGTTACATCTTCCGCGGTCGAAACGAAGAACTACACCGGAGATTCGAACGAGTGAATGTGGAAGATTCGATAACTGATCCTTAAAGGTGATTGCACTAAAGCACAAGCACTCCACGAAAATATGAACACGTCTAGTGCATTTAATGGGACGGTGGATCCCATGGAAGCCATTCGCAGACTCGAGGCGACCATGGAATCCATGAAGATCAACAGCGACGACGCGTTTCTCGTCTCTTCCGCAATGATCATCTTCTGTGAGTTCGAAGTTACGATTCACAGGCTGCGAAAATTGTCAGTCCCATACAGCAATTGAGAATTTCACTTATTTCCAGTCATGCAAACAGGATTCGCATTCCTGGAAGCAGGCGCAGTCCGCTCAAAAAACACGACCAACATTTTACTGAAAAACCTACTGGACACTTGTGAGTACTGTATAGCCACGGGTCAGAGATACAGTATAGCAATTAGACGTGGAATTTCGTACAGTGAGTCTCCACGCAATCCTGGGTAGTTTTCAGCGATATGTTCTCTGAATTTTGAAGAAGATCCAGGTACAGCACTTCAACTCATAATTCAACAGATGAATAGTTCAAAGGTTAAAACTAATAACTTCAAATAACTGTTTCACAAAGTAGCCCAAACCCGGGCAATTTCAATGTTTCATATATTTCGGGTTCAATGATGAAATCTGAAAACTTGCTTTTTCTTTTCTCGTTGGTCATCAACGAGTATTCCGAAGTAGAAACAATGTTAGTTTTACCAATGTATGTACAAAACGTCACTCAGTGAACCACATTCATTTTAAACATTATTTTGTGAATGATGTTAACCGGTTCATTTTTTGTAGTCATTGGTGGTTTATCCTATTGGCTGATCGGGTACGGTATTGCATACGGCACTGGAAGTCCCTTCATCGGTCTGAACAAATTTGGCACCACTGGATTGCTGCCGGATGAGTACGCCCGCTGGTTCTTTCAATTCGTGTTCGCAGCCACTTCAGCGACGATTATATCCGGTTCGGTGGCCGAAAGATGCTCCTTTTTTGGCTACTTCGCCTACGCAGTACTTCTGTCAGGTTCGTGGTCGGGGATTGCTAGTGAATGCATCTAGAGCTCTGGATTTCTATAGACTTGAAGCTCTGGAAGGATCTCCGACATCAAAAAGAATGACACCGTGAACTTGTTTCTTAGAAGCGTCATCTACTTACGTTGACCATAAAATCCACGAGTCGATAAGGAGTATTTGTTCATGAGAGCGAGTTTCGCAACCCAGTACAGTATTTAAACCGAAAACAGATGTCACCGGAAAATACCTTAGTCCGGTATGAAGTACAATACTGTACAGTATGTTGAAAGAATTGCTCGAATTTCCCACAAGGGCTAATCTTGGCATAAAAGCTGCAGTTGAAGAGTTTTTTTTTAAGAAAAAAGTGAATTTTGATGAACTTTTCTTTGAATCCAGGATTTGTTATAGGACGTACACGTGTGACCCGTACCAGACTTCTACCGACCGAGGTGCAGTGACTCAAGGTGCTAAAACGACCGTCGTCGTAGCAGGTACAGTGACCTCCCAGTCGTCGTAACTAACGAACGTAAATTCTGGGTCCACGGATTGGTAGAGTTGACCCGGAAACTGGGAAGCTGAAAGCAATACGAGGCCATTCTGTGCCTGTGAGTAAAAAAAAATCAAAAGCTTTCAAACTCTGCTGCTGGAACATAAAAAAACTGAAAACTCCCATAAAGCCACCCCTCTCTGTCCCAAATTAATTCAGGTTGTTGACATACTAGTTCATGTAATGTAGATTAAAAAATCAGAATTAAGTTATAAAAAATGCCTTACCATTCAATTTAAAAGTTCAATGAAGAAAATAATAATAGTCAATATTTTTTTTTTCATGCACTATAAATACTGCTTAATGAAATTTTATTTGAAGATAAGGTACAGTCATTGTTCAAAGTACAACTGCAGTTTGTACTAGAAACTCCAATTGCTGTACACACAGTTGCTAAATAATAATTAATTTTCATATTTTTTTTCTCAGTTGGCTGCTCTGGGTGGCTTCATCCTCTTGTTTGGGTTCCTTGCATTCAATGGAGCATCTCAAGGATCAATTTCCTCACCAGGAGATGGGGCAAAAGTTAGCCTTGCTGTGACCAACACCATTCTCTCTGGATGCTCTGCTGGTCTGGCAACCCTGCTTCTACATAGACTGGGTATATTTGCTGCTAAGGGTGAAAAAACACACTGGAGTTTCTTGGTCACCTTGAATGGAGCCCTGACTGGCATGGTTTGTTTTTGTTCTTTTAAAATTTATAGGGTCCTGTTTTATTGTATTATTGCATCTTCTGTCCAGGTTTCAATTTGTGCTGGCTGCAATGTGTATGCGACATGGGCAGCAGTTATTGTGGGCTGTGGAGCAGCTGTTGTCTTTTTGGCTTCCAAGAGGGCTACTGAGCTGACAACAGGTTAAAAGCAGCACAAATCCTTCAATTTTTTTTTTCTCATGGAAATCATTTGTCAAAATGGTTTTCAGTTATTGATGATCCACTGGATGCTGCTGCAGTTCACCTTGGAGGTGGAGCTTGGGGTATGATAGCCTGTGGTCTGTTGTCGAAGGATGGACTCATGGCTGGAAATCCTAAGGTATAGACTTTAAAAATTGTTCAAAATAGTTTTCAGCTTCACAGAAAGGTATTATGGCCTTTGTCAATTTTAAAATGGAGGTGTAATTCTGTTATAAAACAGTACCCTATAAATTTTAAAAGAACAAAAACAAACCATGCCAGTCAGGGCTCCATTCAAGGTGACCAAGAAACTCCAGTGTGTTTTTTCACCCTTAGCAGAATATCCTGCATGTGCACACTGGGCATGGTCTGAAGATGGCTGGCTCCACGTCACTGAGTTCCACGATTTTGCTGGCAGCAGCATCGTCCATGTCACTGGAGGGTCAGCAGCATTGATTGCTTGCATTCTTCTGGGTCCACGGATTGGCAGAGTTGACCCGGAAACTGGGAAGCTGAAAGCAATACGAGGTCATTCTGTGCCTGTGAGTAAAAAAAAATCAAAAGCTTTTAAACTCTGCTGCTGGAACATAATAAAACTAAAAACTCCCATAAAGCCACTCCTCTCTGTCCCAAATTAATTCAGGTAATTGACATACTAGTTCATGTAATGTAGATAAAAAAATCAGAATTAAATTATAAAAAATGCCTTACCATTCAATTTAAAAGTTCAATGAAGAAAATAATAATATTCAATATTTTTTCATGCACTATAAATACTGCTTAATGAAATTGTATTTGAAGATAAGGTACAGTCATTGTTCAAAGTACAACTGCAGTTTGTATTAGAAACTCTAACACACAGTTGCTAAATAATGAGAATCTTCATATTTTTTTCTCAGTTGGCTGCTCTGGGTGGCTTCATCCTCTTGTTTGGATTCCTTGCATTCAATGGAGCATCTCAAGGATCAATTTCCTCACCAGGAGATGGGGCAAAAGTTAGCCTTGCTGTGACCAACACCATTCTCTCTGGATGCTCTGCTGGTCTGGCAACCCTGCTTTTACATAGACTGGGTATATTTGCTGCTAAGGGTGAAAAAACACACTGGAGTTTCTTGGTCACCTTGAATGGAGCCCTGACTGGCATGGTTTGTTTTTGTTCTTTTAAAGTTTATAGGGTCCTGTTTTATTGTATTATTGCATCATCTGTCCAGGTTTCAATTTGTGCTGGCTGCAATGTGTATGCGACATGGGCAGCAGTCCTTGTGGGCTGTGGAGCAGCTGTTGTCTTTTTGGCTGCCAAAAGGGCTACTGAGCTGACAACAGGTAAAAAGCAGCACAAATCCTTCAAGTTTTTTTTTTTCTCATGGAAATCATTTGTCAAAATGGTTTTCAGTTATTGATGATCCACTGGATGCTGCTGCAGTTCACCTTGGCGGTGGAGCTTGGGGTATGATAGCCTGTGGTCTGTTGTCAAAGGATGGACTCATGGCTGGAAATCCTAAGGTATAGACTTTTTAAAATTGTTCAAAATAGTTTTCAGCTTCACAAAAAGGTATTATGGCCTTTGTCAATTTTAAAATGCAGGTGTAATTCTGTTATAAAAAATATTCATTATAAAGAAATTTTTCAAAGGTCCAGGCCATATCATGATGGAGATACTGCAGTAAAAATCGTATTACAAGTTGTTTTAACATTCATCACTGCAAATTTATTTCTTTGTGGGGTTTTCATAGTTTAACTTACCATTGCTAACATGTATGTGTTTTTCTTGCAATGACTTTTCCTACTTCAATGAAGGGAAGATAAGTTGCTGGTCTTGATTCAGATTTTTTGCTGCATTCTCCTGGAAAACTGAATTATTTGGCTATTTTAAAAATGACTTGAATTGTAAAAAAAAAATGTTCAATGATTTCTGGATAAACTGTCAGGTACAAATTTTTTTTTAATCTCTTGTGAAATTTTTTCTCAAGGGTCTTTGGAAGTTTGTTATTACAACATTTCCTCTGTATTTCAGATTTTGGCATGGAATGCTGCTGGAACACTTGCCATTGCAGTTTGGAGTTTTGTTCTGACTGGATTGCTGTGTGGAATCATGAAGTACACTCACTTATTGAGGATTGGTGAAGAAGAAGAAATTAAAGGTAAATTTTTTAAATGCACAAGTGCTTCTGCCATCTTGTAATTTAAAATTTATACATCACCCAAGGTCTGGATGTTGCCAAGCATGAAGAGCCTGCCTACCCAGTGGAGTCCTGGCTTGAGGACCAATACATCAAGCATGATTCCATACTGCCACTAGGGGGCGCTTCAGTTTCTTCCCTAAATGGTAATGAAATAATTTCTTGGCGGAAAATAGGACTCATTTATTTTTTTATGATTTTATCCAGATGTTGAAAGGAGGAGTCGATTACTCTGACCTTTTTGTTTACCTGTGGTCCTTGGAGTTAAATAGCTGAGTTTTAAGAAAACTGTTAGCTACTGGCGTCTTAGTTTGCGTAGTTTTTTCCTTACTGAGATTTCACAGTGCTATATTTCTAGAGCGATGATTTAAATAAATATTGACTTCTCGTGAAATTTCGCCATTGGTTTCAATTACTCAAAAAAAATTCTCTCGGCTTTTTTCCCGCCAAATCATAAAATCTTTGGTTTGGTCTTCGGGAAAAAAAGGGTCGCCTTCTTTCTGGAGCTGCTCAGTTGTCCCCCACCAGTTGGAAACTTCCGCCCATTTAAAAAAAATTATTGCGTGTGAACTGTTGGTGATACAGTTGCAAGAATTTTGGCCGAAAATAATTTAAAGATCGCGAATTAAAAAAAAAAAGCAAAAATGAATGAAAATAGCGCCTCGGGTGAGAGTGGGACAAATAATGTGACATCAGTGATGGAGGAGATACGAGGTATTAAAGAAACTATCAAGATGATGAAGATGAGCACGGATGACGGATTTCTCCTCACTTCAGCCATGATTATTTTTTGTGAGTGCAAAAAAAAAAAAAGAGTTCAACTTTGAAGACCAAGAGAAAAATTAAGTGGCGAATTTTGCTCATTCGTATTTTTGCTCAGTCATGCAAACCGGATTCGCATTATTGGAAGCTGGTTCTGTGAGGTCCAAGAATACCACCAACATCCTGCTGAAAAATCTGCTGGACATTTGTGAGAAAAATTTTTTGTGTGCAAATTTTTCGCACTAGATACATTTTATTTAAAATTCAACATTTCTCAAACCTCGGCAAACATGATTCAGTCCGGAAATCTCGTGATTATCGTGAATTTTTTAGGGTACCACTTTACTGTATCGGGATCATCAGAGCATGTCAATTTTGATTGGCACATGTTCTTGTCAGCAATTACCTTTTAGATGAAAAAAAGCCACTCGAGCGGATTTGAAAATTGACAGTAATTTATTCTGAAAATCATCCCTTGTCGCTTCCTGTGAGGTAATTTTCTATTGAGTTTCTCTGGGCTCCTTCGCGACGTAGAAATTATATATATTGTGTTGAAAGAAGAATTCTGGTTTTCGATTTGAAAGTTAATAACAGGAAATTTTGAAAACAATCTAGGGTCATAATTTCATTCTCTGTTGGGCTACGGAATTCACCTTATGCATGCTTTTTCGAATTCTTGAATCCTATTCGAGCCACCAAATGCGAACAAAATTTTAATAAACTGGAACCGAGAAAGTATGGCATCTATAATCGTGATACAATTGTCAAAAAAGATATTAAAATACTATTTGATTGGTATTATATGTCATCATCACTCCAATCGATTTTTAAGCCTCTTTACTTACTACGGTTCAATTAGCATTTGATTTAAATTGCAATTATTAAACTTAAAACCTAAGTCTGGTCGTGCAATTTTTTTCAATACTAATGAAATCTCACACGAAAAGGGGGTGAAAAAAAACTTCAAGGGCAGATTCTTCTTTAAAAAAATTTGTCGCCGCGAAACTTTTGAACACTACTGCATCATTTTTCTGCCAGAAACTTTCAAACCTCGTGGCACAGTAATGAAAACATTTTTCCAACTAAATTTCACTGAATCAGTGCACGAAAAATGAAGATGTCTCAGGCCCCGAATGAAAATATTTTAATGAGTGACGTGAAGTGCAACTCAAATTTCTTCTGAAGCTTAAACCGCATTTTTAGCGGAGTCTATTTATTAAACAAACGCTAATATTTTTAATGTGGCATAATGGAACATAGTAGCGGGTAAAATCAATAGCCACCTGACTGCATGAGGTTGGTGGGATACGGGATTGCTTACGGTTCTGGCCACCCCTTCATTGGCCTCACCAAATTCGCGTCTTCCGGTCTCACGCCGGACGAGTACGCCAAATGGTTCTTCCAGTTCGTTTTCGCAGCCACTGCAGCCACAATAATCTCCGGTGCAGTAGCTGAACGATGCTCTTTGGTTGGACATTTCTCCTACGTAATACTCCTTTCAGGTACTCAATTCATTTGTTTTCTCATTTGACAACTGTGATGTGTGAACCATTTAAGATGGCATTATCACTGCGCTTGCGCGACTAGAGTTTAAACTAGCGACACCTACATCGAGTAGAGAAACTACTCAGTCGAGTTATTCTAATGGAAGACAGGTGTCGTTCGCACATTCACGGAAATAGCCCCATCGTTCCTGAATTTCAGCGATCTTCTGCGTAAAAGCCGTTCGGCAAAGCGAAAAAAACCAATTGAAAACTATTTAGTTTAAATTCTAAATTCTTTTAAAATTTGAAGATCTACACGGAAAAAAAACTGATTTCAGCTCATCTATTTTATTTTCGGACGAAGTTGTAGAAAAACGATGAATTCTTCGTACCTAGATGTCGCACTTCCAGGAAATAAAGTGGTCGTACACATGATGGCTTCCTAGTGGTCAGGTTTTTTACTGCAAGGGGAAATTTGGTAGAATGTGGGAAGAATGTACTGGAATATGCAAGTCATTTNATGATAAACTAACCATAATATACAGTAGTAGTGAGGTTAGCTAAAAATTCGGAGAAATGAATGATGCCAAGTTAATCGTAAACTAAATTTAACGTTAATAATTTGAATTTTGGATTCAGACCAGCACAAATTTTTTCAATACTAATGAAATCTCACACGAAAAGGGGTAAAAAAAAACTTCAAGGGCAGATTCTCCTTTAAAAAAATTTGTCGCCGCAAAACTTTTGTACACTACTGCATCATTTTTCTGCCAGAAACTTTCAAACCTTGTGGCACAGTAATGAAAAAAAAAATTTTCAACTGAATTTCACTCGATCAGTGCACGAAAAATGAAGATGTCTCAGGCCCCGAATGAAAATATTTTAATGAGTTACGTGAAGTGCATTAGTTTAAAGAAGACTTCGAATTTGGCGTAAAAATCGCCTCAGATAAATAATTTGTTTGCGATTATAAAAATTACACCGTATTACCTTGTATCATCGCCCATTTTAGTTATCGGTGGACTGACGTACTGGTTGGTGGGATACGGGATTGCTTACGGTTCTGGCCACCCCTTCATTGGCCTCACCAAATTCGCGTCTTCCGGTCTCACGCCGGACGAGTACGCCAAATGGTTCTTCCAGTTCGTTTTCGCAGCCACTGCAGCCACAATAATCTCCGGTGCAGTAGCTGAACGATGCTCTTTGGTCGGACATTTCTCCTACGTAATACTCCTTTCAGGTACTCAATTCATTTGTTTTCTCATTTGACAACTGTGATCTGTGAACCATTTAAGATGGCATTATCACTGCGCTTGCGCGACTAGAGTTTGAACTAGCGACACCTACATCGAGTCGAGAAGCTACTCAGTCGAGTTATTCTAATGGAAGACAGGTGTCGTTCGCACATTCACGGAAATAGCCCCATCGTTCCTGAATCTCAGCGATCTTCTGCGTAAAAGCCGTTCGGCAAAGCGAAAAAAACCAATTGAAAACTATTTAGTTTAACTTCTAAATTCTTTTAAAGTTTGAAGATCTATACAGAAAAAAAAACTGATTTCAGCTCATCTATTTTATTTTTCCTGCTTCAACATCTTTTTGCTACTTAAGAAGCATGGATCTACAGCGTGAAGGTCCTTTATTTCACCAGCATGTGTACTACCGAAGGATCACCAGTCCAAAAAATGACGTTCCCCTTTAAACCATCTATGTGGGAAGAATGTACTGGAATATGCAAGTCATTTTCCCTTTTACAGTACATGTTGTACCCTGCTAACTCAAACCTGGTCAAATCAAAAACCTGCCTATTCCATATTTGTTTTTAGTTGTTTGTCATCTGAATCCCCTCATTTACAATACTGCATCCGCCTTAATCATAGAATTCTCTCCTCAAACTTCTGTACCTAAAATTTTAGAGGTCTTTGGACTATCATTCTTGGACTAAGGAAGGTAAAACGCGATAAAAAACTTTTATTTGATGCTTTTCAAAAGGAAGTTGCGCAAATAAAACACTTGTATATCAAGTGTTTTATGCGAATTTTATCGCTGTTATGCAAGTCAATCCCATGCAGTGCATAGACCCCAATTTACCGTACAAGTAAAGTACTGTGTGTCATGCTGCATTCTTCTGCCAGGACAGTCGGATTCCATGGAATGATGGATTCCCGGGGAAAGGGGTTTCCTCTCACTTAATGTTGGGTTTCCACCAGGTCTGGTTTATCCCGCATGCACGCATTGGGCGTGGTCTGATGACGGGTGGCTGAAAGTGACCGACTTCCACGATTTCGCCGGCAGCAGCGTGGTGCATGTAACTGGCGGCGCGGCGGCATTGGTCGCCTGTGTCCTGCTGGGACCCCGGATTGAACGCACGGATCCGGCGACTGGCAGGCCGCGCGCTTTGCGTGGACATAGCGTTCCGGTGGGATAACTGAACGGCTGCTTTGTTGTCAATTGTTCCCCAACCTTCCTGGGTCCAAAGGCCAGCAAATTTCCATAAAAAATTTTTGGCAGACCGGCGAATTTCCCAACAACAACAAAAAGATGTTCTGCAGACTGGCAAAGTTTCATAAATTTTTTGTGGACTCAAGAATGTTTTGCTTTGAAGACTTCATGGAGGGCATTTAAAAAGTAAGACGAAAATTCTTGATTACTTCGTCGATATGTTTCTCTACAGAAGTGTTTGACTTTTCACCCGAACTTCTTTCCAAAGAACCATTATTACCTTGTAATAGGTCTTTTGATTGTTTCAAAGGTTCGGGGATGAAACAATTGGATTACTGTACTGTAACATACAATGTTTATAGCTTATCTGATTTTTTGTGGTTAAATATTGAACTTGTCCTTTTTTATTGAAAATTTTATTTCTTAATGAAGCCTTGAAGAAGTGATTGTGATTCACATGCTAAATTTTTCTAAAAAAGCAAAGAAAACCATGAAAATGAAGAGTTCACTTATGTGGGGACCAACTTTAGTATGCAATTATGTAAATCCCTGCTTTCCTTAAATGTATTGTAAATGTTCATGTATTGAAATTTGTTATTATTATGTAATTATGTGAATGAATGAATGAACAGAACACCTTATTTGCCGCTTTTCAGCATTCACAAGGCACAATCAAGATTTCCACATCCAAACCCCCTTCCCACCCAACCCAAATCCACTCAAAGACATTTAATCACTTCAGAGCAGGAATTATGTAGATTACATAATTATGTATTTGAATGTTTGTTTGCTCTTCAAAAGTTTGCTGCTCTGGGTGGATTCATCCTCATGTTCGGCTTCCTGGCTTTCAATGGCGCGTCGCAGGGCCAAATTTCCGCACCTGGAGACGGTGCCAAAATCAGCATAGCTGTCACCAACACTGTGTTGTCGGGCTCAGCAGCTGGTCTATCAACTCTGTATTTGCACAAACTCGGCTTCTTTTCTGCACAGGGATCGCAGAACAGCTGGAGCTTCCTGGTCACTCTCAACGGGGCACTCACCGGAATGGTTTAGATTTGTTCTTAATTCGTCAATTTTGATAGAAGAAGA
>CAJPEX010001643.1:0-43967 GCA_905338405.1 Notodromas monacha
TGACAATGAAGAGAGGATGTTTCCATGTACCAGCAGCATAGTGAGGAAAGTAATGTGTACCATGCAGTGCATGCTGTTCCTCAACCTGATTGGGCTTAAAATGAACCAGCAAATTTTATTAAAATCGTTTGTGGACCTCTTGCACATTTTCATGCAAGTCTCCACAAACTGGCAGATTTTCTTAAAATATTTAACAGACCAGCAACATTCCATAAAATTTTTGACAATCAGCAGACACCTTTTGAAATACCTGCCATACAGTCCTCAGAATAGAAATTTTATTACAAAATTAAGCAAAGAACCAAAAATGCAGCCATATATAGTGGAATGTCTTGAAAAATAAAAAGCTGGGTTTCAAGAAAAGTTCTCAGGTTCAAAACTTGAATTAGTATATTTCAGCAAGTGAAAATATGTCTGAAATGGCATCAGAGGAGGAAAACCGACTTTATTTTTCATTAGATGATTTCAGTTGTCATATCTCATATGTCAGTGGAAATATTGTTTTTTTTCAAGATTTTGGATTGCAGTAGTAGTCTTGATTTTTACTCTTAGAAAAAATGCCCTGCAGATGACTGGCAAAAACTTCTGTCAACTGGCGTGCTGGTCTGCAGCAGACCAGATGAGTTGGACACTGCTGCATACATAACTATGTACTATATACAGTACTGCTGAATACTGCATTGTATACCAGCATCTGTTGAACCTCTGCAAAAACTCTGTTTTGTTGTGTATAGTTACTATTGCAGGAGAAAAATGTTTCATTTATTGTACTGTATACATGTAGATTAACTCTTGGAAATTATTTTCTTTCATGCAATTAAAATAATTATAATAGCCTTTCTGCACATGCAGACAGCAGATATGTTTATCACCTCGTACAGCAAAAAGCATAAACAATTTGCATATTTTTGCTTTATATGGAAAATGTGTTCCAAAGTGTATCCCAAATTTAATACTGCGACTAAAATTAATGCCATGACTATAAATTTGATTAAGGGCAGCTTGAACCAAAATATTTAAATTAAGAGATCAGATTTAACTTATGCAATAGAATTGAATAAGAAATGATCCAGCCATCCAGCATGCAGGGATATTAACTAAAAATTTGAATTAGGGTGTTTGACTTGGATGTTTGAGAGGTCAATTGACTTGCCAATTGTTTTACTTGTGTACTGTACTGTATATAAACTATGGGTGAATCTTGTTACAATGTAAACTTCCATGCAGGAGTTCGAAAATACACTGTACATACTGTATATATATAGTTTCAAGGAAAAAATCCTGCTGTCATGTCATATATACAGTATGGAAAAGTTTTTCTTGAATTGGAGGTAAAGTTATTTAGATTTAACTTTATTGAACATACCGTATTTGTATGGTTCATTGATTGATTTCCTTGCCAGCGAGATTTATTCGGAAATATACATAACATTCCATAGGATTCTGAAAATGGCGAGTGCAGTATATGCGAAACTGAATGGTTAGAGTGACATCTACGAAAGGTTTGAAAAACGCACAACGTGGTGATTTTAAAGTCTCCGTCGCTGCCAAACGCGCTATTAATCTGCCATAGGTTACATCAAGGTAATACGCGCTGCCTGGAATAGTGTGAAGTGGTAGCTCTCTGATAGATCCACCCGTGTGTGAGGTCTTGGGTTGGCGCGCCAGTCATGCTTGTGAAAGTGTTAACGGCGAGCGTGTCCGCGGCGCTCTATTTCGAAGGATCGATCCTGTGTAGCAGCCTTCGTGGTGACCTTTGTTGAATTTTGCATCAGCTGCATATCGGCGCTTCGAGTGATAAGCCGTCTAACCCAGTTAACCGGTCCAGTTCTAACAAGTTTACCTTTCAATCAGGGGCTGAAAATTAATTTAGATCACTTACTTGGAGCGATTCGTGGGGAAATTTTGGTTGCAATGACGGAGAACTTGGTGCTACGAGCATTTTTACAAGAAGGATTGCGTTAAATTGTAATTAGTGCTATTTTTTGCCTTAAAAATGAGTTGACAGCTATATATAGTGAGGATGCTTTACTTGGATTGAGGCATTATTCATCTGGCCATCAATTATAGTCTCTCACTTCCCTTCAAGTTCAAAACACATGTACATTTTTCTTGCTTTTCTCTTTCCCACTGTGTCGTTAAAAGTAAATTACCGTATAGCTAAAAGGCCTCCAGAAAATTGGAGTGATGGAGGTTTGAGAGGGAAATCCATTGGGTTAAAGCGAGAGGCTTTTAATATATATATATATATTTAAGCATGGGATTTATGCTGCAGGCAGGGAGTTGAAAATAAAGATCGTCCCAGTGGAAAGTTGAAGTTGTCCTAAAATTTTGGCAGAATATAGAGTACCACTGCCTTTTTATTTCCGAAGTTCCAAACTGATCTATAAAGGAACAAAAAGAGCTACAGTATTTCCAGGTAACATCAGCAGCAGCCAGCTGAAAAACTTCAACATAAAATAACATATTTTTGGTCTCTGCAGTTGTTATTGGTGCAACATCTAACAACACTTAAAAGCATGTCACTACTGTATATCCATACTCTGTCTATACAGTATATACTTATAGATGAATGAAAAATTAATTAATAAGTAATATGCATGGCATTAAGTCATTCACAAAACATGAGAATGTGTAGCTTGGTTCAATAAGCATGATATTCCTAAAACTGTGAAAGCCACTACTCTGATATTTTTCAAAATATTGATGTCCCTTGAAAAAGGAAGTAAAGTACGGTATATAATTTTTCTGTTAAATACCAGTGAAGGTGGTTTCATTGTCTCGGTCTTAATCTCTAAAATGCCTGGAAAGCATGGGGAAAATTCATTGAAGGAGCCCAGCAAGGCAAGCAAGGATGGGAGCAAAAGGAACTTCATTAACACCAGCTCTGAGAAGATAGTCACATTCCATTTGGATGGGGTTTCCAGTGATGACAACCAATCAATTGTGTCAGGGGGTGACTTTCAGGTTGCTGACCTGCTTGACAGGGATATGTCCTCCATCAGGGAGTCCTTTGAGTTGTCCAATGAGCCAGGATCCTCATGTTCTAGTGTAAGTCTTTTTCAGTAGTGTAGATTCGAAATTAAATGCCTTACAAAATATATGTATCTATTCTGTAAGGATAAAGTTGTAAATGATAATTAAATTCTGTATTAAAATTTCCAATTGAACACAGGCCAGCAGCAATAAGACACAGCAGTTTATCTTTTCATCACAAATTTTCTTGAAACCAGCATGAGTCTAAATTCAGATATGAGAAAAGAAAGGTCATTGCTAATGTAATAATAATTTAAGCAGAAAACTGCTGATGCCCTCAAAATATTCTCTAATCTAATCTTTATTGGATATGATGTCTTACATTGATGTACGGTTTTTCAATTATGGCTGGTATAAAAAACATTACATAATATCTTTAAGGATATACTTCCCTATTTATAATGTACTTGTAACCAAGGTTATTTGGTACTTTCCTGTTATCTCAGTACCTACTTTCTGTGCACCTACCAGAAACTGTGAATTTCATTTTTTTGCATTCTGCTGGAACTGATTTTGGGAGGCAGTTAGGTAAAGTTAGGTTAGATCAGGTTATGTTAGTTACAAATATCTTTCAATTAACATAACCTGACCTAACGTAACTTTACCTAACCACCTCCCAAAATCAGTTTCAGCAGAAACCCAAAGAAAGCAGAAACTGATTTTGGGAGGGGATTAGGTGAAGTTAGGTTAGGTCAGGCTATGTTAGTTACAAATATCTTTCAATTAACATAACCTGACCTAACCTAACCTAACAAATACTGAATTCACGAGACAAAGAAAATTGGGTACTGAGATAACAGGAAAGTACCGGTTATTTAATGTACATGAAGCCTTATGAAACAAGAATTTAAAATCAGGACGCTTTTGTGTCTTGCAGTGGAAGTGGCCTCTTGGGGCATTGCTGACTTCAGATGCCATAATGGTGGCTGACTTCACAATAGTTTATTGTGAGATTTTGCACAGCATGAATAAGTACATTTTCATATTATACAAGCACTTTTCTCACTGCATGTTTTCTCCCCTATATGGAAAGCTGTTCCTGGAATGGAAACGTCCCTTCTGCACCAAATTTTCAGACTGCCACATGATGTAGCATTGCCACTAAATGTCTCCGTGCAGGTACTAAGAGTGACCTTTCTTTTGATTGGAGTTGTAGTAGCTGAAACACAAATTGGCATATTCAGGTTTGTCACACATTCTGACAATGTTTATGAAATTACTTGTTATACACATTCTGACCTTGCTAGCTTATTGAACCTCCGAAGTCTAAAACCTCCCAATTAAAAAAAGTCTCTTTTTGGATTATACAAGTACAGAACCCCTATATATCCATTAAAAATCAAGTGAAAAAATCATATTCCTAACTCAATGACTCCCCCCTCAAACCTTCCATAACTTTATAAATCAACTCTTGAATCCATTTGACTTGCGGGGACTTGAAAGAAGATGGAAAAACAATAAAAATGTTTGATGACACTTTTCAAAAATAAGTACTGTATGTGATTAATTGAACAATAAATTTATCTTTACCTTGAATAAGTTCAGCCTCTTTTATTGCTGTCAAATCATGTATTAATAAGCAGCAGTTAACTCACAAACTCCCAATAAAGTTGAAATGTTTTGTGTCCCTCATCTCAGTTTGACTTTGTGATGTCTTCTGAACTGTCTGTATACTATCAGTGTGAGACTATTGAATTTCAGAGCACTGCTGGGGATCTTGCTTGTGACGTCCACTGTACACATTTTCACCACATTTTCAATGATATATGGGTGGCTCCAATCCACTTTGGCTATTGAGTAAGCCAGCTGTTATCTGAAACTCAGTTTTACATTTTAAATGTTTGGCTTTTTTGCATGTCAACAGGATTGCAGCAGTTGTGGTCATTTGCTTGGTTACAATCACAAACACAGCTAGAACTCCCCTATTCACCACATTTGCTGCTGACCAATACGCAATGCCGGAAAAGGAAGATGATAGAAATGACTACTTCTTCATTCAATACATAACATTTAATATGGGGAGTGTTTTGGGCATCTTGGTAGTACATGCACTCAGAACCTCAGGGGCTCAAGCTGAGTGTAATAGAGATATTGATACTTGTTTCCACCTTGACATCCTGCTGGCCACCATAATGGCATTTTTTGGACTTAGTAAGTATCATATTTCGAACCATCATATGTGGCAATAGGGATGCTGGTTGATTACTTACTGTGCTTATAGTTGTGTTTGCTGGTGGAGCACCTTGTTACAAAACCCTGGAGCCATTCCGTGGACTGTGGTCAAAGCTTGTTTGCTGCTCATGGGTGAGGATAATTTTAGAAATGATGGATGTCATTTATACAAAGGGATTACATCGCATTTCCACACAGACCTCATTATATCTTGAGCTCAGAGTGAGTTTGGACATTTTCTCAGTTTGGACCTCCCCTTCCCAAATTACTGCTGGAGGCTTTTCTTCTTTTTGTAATTACTGTACCTGCAGGATGGAAGGGCACAGGAGCTGTACAAATAATGTAGCAGTTTCCTGCAGTGTTTGCATGGTCTTAACTGTGAAAGAGTTTTGAGCTATTATTTTCCATAACTTTTGTCAAAGAGAACCTTTTTTAGAAAATGGCTTGTAACAAATGACTTTTGTCCATGACTGAAGTTGTAGCAAATGCCAATTGAAAAACTCTTTATCTGTCAAGGCCATACAAATGATGTTGAAGACTGGTACAACATCCCTTTTACAGCTCCTGTGCCCTTCAATCCTGCAGGAAAATTAAAAAAAGAAGAGAAGCCTCCAATAATGTAGGATAGGAGGGGAAAAGGTCCAAACCAACTGGGAGCTCAAGATATAATAAATTCTGTATGCTTAGAACCATTTAACATCTCATATTTATTTATAATTATCACAATTCCTTTCACCTTTCATCAATTATTTAAAAGGTCATCATCATCATGCAATAATTTTAATTCTGATCCAAAAAATGCTCATTTGTGTGATTCATTTTATGCTTCAAAGAAAGGTGCAATTCATCGACTGAGCAGCAAAAAAGACCAGGCACATCCCCACTGGTTAGATCATTCTAGAAAAAGCGGATTTGATGAGGAGACTATAACAATTTCAAAACATAGCTGGGATTTGATTTTCCTGTCACTGCCTTTCTATTTGATTTGGACAATCAATGCCATGATAGTGAGTTTCAAATTTTTTTTATTGGAGAGCTCATTTAATGATTGAGTTGGTTTTTGTTCAAGTTTGGAAGGAGAGATCATTTGTTGTGGAGAATGAAAGCAGATTATGCAATTGATGGATTGCTTTGCACAATGGTCTTCCACTGCTTATGCATTGTATTTGGGATTCTTCTGCTGTTCTTATTCAAAATTTCCAGAGCAAGGAATTGGAAATGGCTGCAACCACTCAGACTCATGGTAGTTGGTCTGGTATTCCTGGTGTTATCTGGATTCTGTGCTGCCATACTTGCATGGATTGTACAGGTTTCATGAAAAGCCTTCAAAAGCAAATTTGCTTTTACATTATCAAGACATTATTGATGTTATTTTTCTATATTTCAGATTAAAGACCCAAGTGGACCAGCAGGGAATCACTTTTCCATTCTTCTATTGAATCCATTGAATGCAGATGTTTCTGTTTCTGTCAAAAATGCTTCATTCAGGGTAACTCCACCTTCTGAGGAAAAAGCCCTTGAGGTAGTGAAAGCAAGAAAATTTCAAATCTTTGAAGGGCTTGATCTGAAAACAAACTACATACTGGAGCTATGGTGTGAAAATCAGCATATAGTTGAAGAAATAAAAATGGCCAAGGGTAAAGAAGGAAAGGTAGAATATTATAAAGACTTCCTTTGGAATAAATATTCAAATCAAAATTTGTTTGTGCATGTAAATAGGTAGTAGAATTTCTCCTATCTGCTGATCCCATGGCTATTGCAAAAATCTCTGTCTATGATGAAGAGGCAGTGAAAAAACCATCCTCTGCAAATCCTGTGGTTAGGTGAGTTTATGTTGTATTTATACTAGCATGTCCATATGTACTGATTATAATCCAGGTTTGTTGCAGATTTGTGTCTTTTTTAGAAGGAAATTTGCATGAAAAAATATTCTTGAGAGATGAAAATAACAAAGATGAGTTAACCCTGACTCTTGACCTTGGTGACTACAAAACCATGATTGGAAACTATGCTGAAGTAAAAGCGCTAAAAAGGTATGAATCATGTTTATACACACACCATAATTTGAATGAAACTCTCAGGAAAAATTAATCATCAAATGGATATAGGTACAGGCTGTTTGTGGATGCTGAGATGGTTGGGAATAAACTTTTTGAAGCTGGAGGAAAGTACACTATTTTTGTCTTCCATGCAAAAACCAGAGACTCAAAGGTATGAATTTGGTTGGTCAACATCATGCCAGAGTATATACCTTATAAGTATGTCCCATACATTTCAGGGAGTTGAAACAGTTGATTTTACAATAACAGAGCCAAACAGTGTGAATATTATTTACATTTTGGCTCTGATCTTCCTGTCATCTGCAGCAGAGGCTTTTATATGGCCTGTTGGCACTCAAATATTTTACAGAGAGGTGAACATATGCAGAATTTCCCTAAATTTATATGGGATCGCTTTGCTGTATGTATCATGATGAATTCTTATAAAAATATTGTTCTCCAAAGGCGCCACATCCCCTCAAAGCAGTCATGGCTGGTGTATGGTATCTGCCTAATCCCACTGGTCACATGATTGGAAAAATGCTGGAAGATTCTCTGCCTCAACCTGCTCATGTTAGTAAATATTCTGTTCATACTTTTCATGTGTAGATTCTTTTAGCTTGCTTATACTGTACCTTAACATCTTACTTACAGTGGGCTGACTATTGTGGGTGGAGTGTCCTGGCTTTGTTGGTGACAGTAATATATGGTTCCTGGATTTGGAATTATTCCTACAAAAGCCTGATGACTTACAGCTTGGAGAAGATTCCTGAGCCTTCCTGGTTCCGTGGCAGTGATATAAATGCTCAAGATTACTCCAGAAGCTCTTTAAAACCAAGATTTGGTGGAAGCATAGTCGCCGAAGCTGAATCTTGAACTGACTTCTTGCAGCCTATATTTATTAAGAGTCCAATCACTGTAGCAAAAAATCAATACTTTCCATGATCTATATAAAGTAAGTTAATTGTTTTAATTGTTGAGCATTATATTTTTCTAATTGAGCATTCATCATTGCCCTGACTGTTAAAAGGTGTGCGCTTGAGGAGAATTTCATTTTTCAAATGTATTTTGTAAATTTTTGCATGAATGGGACTAACATTTTTTAAGGAATTGATTTTTAAATATTATGGGATTGTGTTCTGTGTATAACTCTATCAGGATCTGTACTCTGAATATGACAATGAAGAGAGGATGTTTCCATGTACCAGCAGCATAGTGAGGAAAGTAATGTGTACCATGCAGTGCATGCTGTTCCTCAACCTGATTGGGCTTAAAATGAACCAGCAAATTTTATTAAAATCGCTTGTGGACCTCTTGCACATTTTCATGCAAGTCTCCACAAACTGGCAGATTTTCTTAAAATATTTAACAGACCAGCAACATTCCATAAAATTTTTGACAATCAGCAGACACCTTTTTAAACACCTGCCATACAGAATAAAACTTGCATTGCTAAATTAAGCAAATAACCAAAAATGCAGCTATATACAGTATAGTGGAATGTCTTGAAAAATAAAATGCTGCTGGGCTTCAAGAAAATTTCTCAGGTTCAAAACTTGAATTAATATATTTCAGCAAGTGAAAATATGTCTGAAATGCTATCAGGAGGAAAACTAACTTTTATTTTTCATTAGATGATTTCAGCCGTCATCTCTCAAATGGCAGTGGAAATGTTGTGTTTTTTTATTTTGGATTGCAGTAGCAGTCTTCATTTTTACTCTTGATACAATTATTATGAAAAATGCCCTGCAGAACACTGCAAAAACTTCTGTTAACTGGCGTGCTGTTCTGCAGACCAGAGGATGGACACTGCTGCATACATAACTATGTACTGTATACAGTACTGCTGAATACTGCATTGTATACCAGCATCTGTTGAACCTCTGCAAAAACTCCAGCGTAGAAAATTTTGCTGTAGTTATTTCAGGAGAATTTTTTGTCATTTATTATTCAAAAATATATAAATTTTGTTTTGTTGTGTAGTTATACTATTGCAGGAGAAAAATGTTTCATTTATTGTACTGTATACATGTAGATTAACTCTTGGAAATTCTTTTCTTTCATGTAATTAAAATAATTATGATAGCCTTTCTGCACGTGCAGACGGCAGATATGTTTATCACCTCGTACAAAAAGCATAAACATAAATTTGCATATTTTTGCTTTATATGGAAAATGTGTTTTAAAATGTATCCCAAATTTAATACTGCGACAAAAATTAATGCCTTGACAATAAATTTGAATAAGGGCAGCTTGAACCAAAAGATTTTAATGAAGAGATCAGATTCAACTCGCAATAGAATTGAATAAGAAATGATCCAGCCATGGAGCATGCAGGGATATTAACTAAAATTTGAATTAGGGTGTTTGACTTAAATGTTTGAGAGGTTAATTGACTTGTTTTGCTTGTGTACTGTACTGTATATACACTATGGGTGAATCTTGTTACAATGTAAAGTTCCATGCAGGAGTTCGAGAATACACTGTATATACTGTAAATAGTTTTAAGGAAAAAATCCTGCTGTCATGTAATATATACATCAGTATGGAAAAGTTTTTCTTGAATTGTAGGTAAAGTTATTAAGATTTAACTTATTTATTGAACATACCGTATTTGTATGGAACATTGATTGATTTCCTTGCTAGCGAGATTTATTCGGAAATAAACATAACATTCCATAGGATTCTGAAAATGGCGAGTACAGTATATGCGAAACTGAATGGTTAGAGTGACATCTACAAAAGGTTTGAAAAACGCACAACGTGGTGATTCCAAAGTCTCCGTCGCTGCCAAACGCGCTATTAATTTGCCATAGGTTACATCAAGGTAATACGCGCTGCCTGGAATAGTGTGAAGTGGTAGCTCTCTGATAGATCCACCCGTGTGTGAGGTCTTGGGTTGGCGCGCCAGTCATGCTTGTGAACGTGTTAACGGCGAGAGTGTCCGCGGCGCTCTATTTCGAAGGATCGATCCTGTGTAGCAGCCTTCGAGGTGACCTCTGTTGAATTTTGCATCAGCTGCATATCGGCGCTGCGAGTGATAAGCCGTCTAACCCAGTTAACCGGTCCAGTTCTAACAAGTTTACCTTCCATTCAGGGGCTGAAAATTAATTTAGATCAATTACTTGGAGCGATTCGTGTGGAAATTTTGGTTGCAATGACGGAGAACTTGGTGCTACCCTCCGGGGGAATGTTTAATCCATTGGATTATGGCCTGGACGAGACGTTTCTCTTGACCTCTTTATCTGATCTGAAAGGATGAGGTTGCAAAGGTGAGTGCCGTGTTGTGTGCGAATTGCTTTGATTTTAATAGAACAAAACTTTTATTAGTCCCCCAGACGGTCCTGAAGGATTTACTTGGGGGACTTGCAAACCTCGTAGATCCCAGCAATGTTTCCGCGCAAACTTCCGTTAAGATAGGTACGTTTTCACTTATTTCAACGTTCGGAATGCATCGAATCAAGTATTGAATTGATTTTCTTCAGGCATTGGCTTGGACTCTGCAGTGGTAGAGAGCCGGCATCCTGGGCTTTTTCTGGTTCAAACAACTGATTTCTTTTATCCACTAATTGAGAATCCATACACCATGGGAAAAATTGCGTGTGCTAACGTGCTCAGTGATCTTTATGCCATCGGTGTAGACCAGTGCGATGGCATGCAGATGATTTTGGGCATTTCTGAGCGAATGAGCAAAGAACAAGCGGATATTGTCATACCTTTGATGATCACTGGATTTCGGGTGCGAAATTAATATTGGAAGAACTTATGGGTTAGGAAGAGGTGATAACATTGTTTCGTTGCAGCATTGTGCCCGAGATGCTGGGGTTGTCATTACAGGAGGTCACACCGCTTACAATCCTTGGATGATAATTGGAGGAGTCGCTTCATCTCTTTGCACAGAAGAAGAATTCTTCAGGTAGCTTTGAACCTCGGGTGACAGGATTTCTGCACCCAGATGATTAGCCAGAAAAAGGAAAGCATCCATGACCCATTCCTTTGCCGAACGAGACTTATTCTGTTGATGGTCTTCTCTCGGGTTTTCTCAATTATTGAGACCCTTTCCTTGTAAGCAATAACTAATCACTGTTAGCGTGTTACGAAGAGCGCATTCAATGTAAGAAGCATTCATAATTCGGAATAACTTTCCATCAATTTCATCATAAATCGTACAAAGCCCAGGGAAACAGAATGCGCAGAAAATACAGTGATTCCAATCTCTATCGGTCATGTGTACTTCTCTTCTGAAATTAAAATCAACCTCTCAGTTCCTGGTTCCTAATTTTTTTGAATAATCCAGACCAGATCGAGCATCAATCGGAGACCTTATTGTTCTCACGAAACCGCTTGGAACTCAAGTAGCCGTGAACGCGTTCAAATGGTATTGCAATCCAATTCACCCGAAGTTGCCGAAATTGAAGGAAATAACCTCGTTTGAAGAAGTTTGCGAAGCGTATGAGAGTGCGACCGCATCTATGATACGTTTGAATCGTATAGGTGAGCTCAGAAATTATTCAATTTTGTAAAATGTCTGGTCCTGTATTAACACAGCCTTCAAAATTAGAAAATTCTTCGTAGGCCGCGAGAAAAAATGTCTGAATATATATTGTATACAGTCGGAATTTTCTATTACGAGGTTCTGAAGCTTTAACAAATTGACGTACCTTTGAAATTGAGTCAGTCGGTTGATGAATCAATTCATCTTTTTTTGAGCGTTAATAAAATAACCATCACTTCTGTCTTATATTCTGTGCGAATTTCTTCAAAAAAGAATGAATCAAGAATATGCCGTACTTGTGTCGCTGAAAGACATGTCTTAAAAGGTTTTTGACTAAAAACTGTTTACGATGCTAAAATCTTTATCCTTTTAAAGGTGCCAAGTTGATGAAAAAATACGGGGCCACTGCTGCGACTGACGTGACTGGATTCGGGATACTGGGGCACGCTGATAATTTAGCGAAATCGCAGATCCGTGAAGTTACTTTCATCATTAAGACCTTGCCTGTGATAGCAAAAATGCGGGAAGTGACCGACGCATTCAATGATATGTTCGGCATTCGGAGAGGATATTCAGCCGAAACATCCGGTAATATTCCTAGCTTGAATTGAAACGATATCCTGTATCCGAATTTTTACGGATAAAGGATATCGTTTAACCTCTCATATTTCGTGATAAACGTGAGATTTTTTAATGAAAACATAGATAAATAAATAAAATATCTGGGATTTTTTCGAGGTCACGTACTGCAGAATGAAATAACCAAAGAAATGGTCGGTTATGTATGTCTTGAGGTTACTGTACTTGGAAATTTATTGTTGTCCGCCGAAGATGATTGATTATTGCAAAAATAGAGCTGAGGAAACTTTTGAAAGGATTATGATTTTATAAAGGAATTGATGTTTCTTGTCTGTGGCGAATGGAATACAATTGTTCATTTTGTTTCGATTCAAGGGGGTTTACTTGTATGCCTTCCTAAGGGCAATGCCGAAAAATTCTGCGATGAGATACAAGAGCTCGACGGTAAAGAAGCGTGGATAATCGGCGAAGTTGTTCCTGGTTCAAGAAATGCAGTTATCGATGAAAACTACGAAATTCTTGACGTGAAATGAAAGCTGAGTCGTTTTAAATGGATTGCGATGTTGAGGGTTCTGTGTGATGATTCTCGATTTTCATATAAGCTTTCTTCGCGAAAGCGCCGGTTTTATTTGCTGTGATTCAAGGAGCGTTGATGAGTCGCAGGTATTCAAAGCGTTTAACTACGCATTTCCTGTGATGATGGTTTGTCCCTGCGTTGCAGTGCATTTCCGGCGTGTTTTCCGTATATTTTTAATGGGGCGTTTTTTTCTTGAAGTCTATGTAAGTGGCGAATGTCTGGAGTATCGTTTGTTCTACGGAAATCGTGTCGCGAGTGAAAATGTGTTCAATTGTGATCACTTGTTATGCCTTTCAGCTTTCAGGGGAATATGGGTTCCACGTACGTGACATTAATCCTGCGGAATCAAAATTTATTCAAGCAACTTCTAACCTCCAAGTCTCGTGGTTGCGTGAATGTTACGATAGTGAATCGTGGATGTCCATCGCGTTGCTTGTCGAGCCTCACTCATGGACACGTCAAATGCAGTGTTCTGGGTTGCAATCAGGGAAAATCCTTCACCACGTGGTCAAAGTTGCGGTCCAAAATTGACACGGACGCCAGTAAACCGATCAGTGGCGTCTTGTTTAATGACAAATTGACGGGCGTGACCTTATCTAAGGAAGAGCAGGCAAAAATGAATATCAATGAAATGGCGAGCGAAAGCGAAGAAGAGCGGAAGAAGCGGGAGAGTTCGTGGAGAGTCATGAAGTACACCTTCTTGTTCTTCGGGGTTCTGATCGGTTCCTCGTTTCTTTACGTTGTAGTTGAATGGGGTCAGTATTGAAGCTGAAATTATTGTAATACATTCATGCAATATTTTTTCTTGATAATTTTAGGTGCGCCGAAACGAGATGAATCTGGAGAATTGATCGTGGATGAATTTTCAGGATTGCCGACTGTTCAACAACACTTGAACCGGGCCTGGAATGAGATTAAGAATTACAACAAGGTTTGCTTTTCTGATCTACCATTTTTTCTGTAAAATACGATGTTTTCAAAAATATAGGAATCAATCCAAGAAAACGCACATTATGAACAATTCAATTTGAAAATTTGATTGAACGTGTGAGTATTTAGGGTCATCGGATGGGCGAGAATTCGACCTGTAATCAATCGAAGCTTTGTGAAAAAAGCAATTTTTTAAAGCATAGTTCGTGTAATTTCGAGTAAAATTTCATATTTTTACCAAACATTTTTTGCTTGTTTTAATTATTGTTCGACCTGTTTTATTTTTGAGGAGCACATTATTATTTTTCTTCATTAAATTTCTGCTTGAATCGTGTGTTCATATTTTCAGATGATCAAAGATCCATCAAGATCGAAATTGCTTCCGGATCCATTGACAGAACCATATTATCAACCCCCGTTGACGCTAGTTTTGGAAATGACGGACATTCTCGTCCATCCCGATTGGACGGTTCGTATTTTTTCCAATTTTATCTCTCGAAATTTCCTGTTGACGATTTTTTTTTTGCAGTATGAAACGGGATGGAGATTCAAGAAGAGGCCTGGGGTTGACTTTTTCCTGCAACAAGTGGGTCCGCCGCATTTTGAGATTGTCATCTACACTGCTGAGCAGGGATTGGTGAGTTTGGCTTTGGAAAAAAAGTTGAATTTTGCGTGTTTTACGATTGGAGAGGGCGGCAGAGTATATTTTTCCTTTTTTGAAAGGATTCATGTTAATTTTAATTTTTCGTGCACTGAATTTATTCTAACGGCTCATACGCGGAAGTGATGTGAAACATGAAGGATTATTGCGAAAAGTTAACCAAGTCTGGCCTAATTAAACTGAGGAAATTCAAACACGTGGTAATGTGGTAGGAATTTTCAGAGGCTACGGGCGAATTATATTTCATTTCCTAAAATTTTATTTCCGTGGTGATGGTCAACTTTGCTGTTTCTTGGTGCCATTCGATAGGAACAGCACATACGTATAAGTATCGATCCGGTGCACTATGTAATGATTATAATTTCTATTCGCTTTCCAGACAGCTTTTCCGATTTTGGACACACTGGACCCAAATGGGTACATCATGTACCGGCTGTTCCGAGACTCAACCCGTTACGTCGATGGTGTTCATAAGAAGGACCTGAATTGTCTGAATAGGGAACTTTCGAAAGTAATCCATCTTTTAAAATTGATGCAAAAATCCATTTCTTTTTAAAACGAGGAATGGTCTTGTTTTTGTAGGTTATAATGGTGGACTGGAACCAAGAAGCCACGTCGCTAAATCCTCAAAACACACTTTTATTGAAGAAGTGGGATGGTTCAGACAATGACAGGGCATTGATAGATTTGGCACTCATGCTGAAAAGTGAGTTGAAGAAATTTTTCCTTTCTGAACTGATGATCGTACTTACTAAGCTTCGTCTTTTTTTTTTGCAGCAATCGCCACATCTGGCGTCACTGACGTGCGTGATGTAATCCAATTCTACATGAGTTTTCCTGATCCAATTGAGGCTTACCGGGAAAACCAACGACGGTTACAGGTGTGATAAGTTCAATATATTATTTTTCTTGCTCAGATATTTTCAATTACAGTATTCCGTAATTTATCTCTTAAGGTCGCGAATATTTCGAGAATTCGTTAACTTGTCTGACTTAGTCGAGTACAATATTTTGTGTCGTAGAAAATATATCCGTGTGAAAGATAATTCTGAACTCTTTGACGCGACGGCAAATGTTTTGGCTCTCGGGGAAAACGTTCGTGCTTCATTAGTAACTAATTTCATGATTGTGGCCCACATTTTTGATTATACGGAATTTTTGCCTTTCAGTTGGAGTTGGAAATTGAACAGCAGATGCAAGAAGAAAAGCAGAAAAATGTGCCGATTGCTCGGCAATGGTCGCCTTCGTTTTTGCGAAAAACAATCTAGACTAAGTGGGGAAGAGCGCTTTTTTTCGTCTTTTTGTTCGTGTTGACACACGAGAAGGTGTCAAGGATCTTCCGCCTCCATAGAAGTCAAGTCTAGCATCGGTTTCGAGCAGGAAATCTTTTGGAAAATTTCGCGGTTTTGTTTCCCGCCTCGAAAAATCTTCTAGATCGTTGCCCAGGAGTTCAGAAGTTCTTGTTCGAATTGGCAAATGTTTTCTGGCTCCTTCCCCGGCTGAAGATTTCCTTCCTGTCGTTGAGCTCGTTGGGAGGTTTTTGGACTTGGGGAGAAGTTGTGGGCGCTTGCCAAAGGCTGTGATCTCTGTTGATACTTCCGAAAGAGGGACGCTGTTTTCCGCTCTCCTTGGAGAGAAATAAACAGCGACTTTCGGAACGGACTGTAATTTTGAACTGTTGAATAGTTTTCACGCGGAAGACGATCAACTTTTCAATCTCCATTTTATTAAAGGCGAAATCATTGTGATCATCGTGTGGGGGGTGTATTGTGGGAAGACCATGTTGGACAAAATGGATCCTTTCGTCAAGGTACCATTAAATTTGTTGCAGTGGGAAAAGTGTGGAATTTATTTGTGAATTAAAATTTTCAGATCGAGTTTGGGGTCAATATGAAGGGCAACTGTTGTCGGAAGACTGTTGAGAAAGTTCTCGGCGATCGTGACGACATCAAATTGGAAAAGTTGGACCCTGCCAACCAAAGACTTATTGTGGCCACAAATCAACCTGCTGAATCTGTGAGACAGTTGATCGAGACTAGCGGACTGAAAGCTGTTGTTCTTGGTTACGGTAGGGCTTCTAGGAATTTACGTTTTTTAATAAAAAGCTGAGGAATTAAGAGATCTTTGTATTTTAGCCACTTACTTGTTACTCACGATCGTGTGTAAATATCAGTCAAAAAGTTACTTTGCTTCGAAAATGCTGATTTTTTCTACGTCATCCATTGCGAAGACAACTCGTGAAACATGCCGAAGTGACCTTGATGAAGTTCTAGGGGGAATTTATGCGAAATGCGGGTGCTTTTTTCCTGTGTCGATCAATCGTCAATTTACTTCTGAAGTTTAACAAAGATAGTAATGCACAGCAGTATGTCAAATTTTCTAAGTCGAATTTAGTGGGACTAAAAGTTTTTGAGTTGAGGAATTAGATTTTTTGTTTATTGACGATTAAAATCACTTTCTTGTCAAAATGATTATTTTATTCGTATGCCTTTTTTTGTGGAGAGCATGAAGAAAATAATTTTTTCTGGAACTGTGTTTTTAATTTAGACCTAATTTAAAAACAAAAAGGCCTCAAAAATTCGACTAATGTAGTTTTGACTGAGATCGGTTTCAGTTAGGTAAGCCTGAATTGCAGTGGACTTGAGAGAATTGGCGAGGGATTAAGTGGGAATTTGAATTGTGGATGTTTCTGAATTGACAAGGTCCAGTTGTGATTTATTTTAATGAAAATAATTGCGTCGGAAAATATGTAGACGTTTACCCGGCGAGTGCTCAGACGCTATCGATCGCGGTAAATTTTAATTATTGAATTTTTCGTTGACGTGTTGAAAGGAAAGGTCACGAAATGAGTGGCACCAGTTGAATCATCATGAATTTTGTAGGACAGGAAAACCAGTCATCAGCGGTTGTTCAGTTCCTGGGTCCATCGTCAGTCAAAGGAGTCGTTCGTTTCGCCATGGAACGTCCCGACGAATGCGTCATTGATGGGACTATTGATGGTCTCGCCCCTGGACCACACGGTATCCATATTCACGAATGCGGCGATATTTCCCGTGGGTGTGACAGGTACGAGTCTGAGAAAGAGCCGGAATCGATAATTCATCTACCGTATAGCATATCCTCTTTGTGTCTCTTTATCCTAAGGTCATGTTTTCTGCCCGTCTTGCTTCTCTTGTTTCACACTCGTGTACGGATGGACTGAGGTGGACAAAATGTTTACTGTGTAATACTGGAACGTTTCTTGGCTCCTCTTTTTATTTATGTTTGGTTAGGTTCGTATGGGAATGCTAACAGTTGACATTGCTCACCATTACTACGAGAAACAGGGTTTACTTGCTAGACTTTCGAATTTTTTACGAATTTGCTGTTGGTCTGAATGTATAAAATATTTCGAGGAATTGAAGAAATCGTCCCGGATATGACGATATGCAAAAAGTTTAATTTTTATGCCAGTGATGTTCGAAGGGAAAATTGCTAATTGGTGAAGAATGCGTTTTTCAAGTCGTTCCCCCTCTTTTTATTTCGATTCGGAGAGGTTCGGAAGAGAAGATCGAAGTGTTGAAATTACTCCCAATTAATGTGTGAAAACAAGGTTTTCCTGCCAGACTTCTGCATGTTTCATGAATTTGCTGGTGCAGTATTCTGAATGTTAAAATATATTTCATGGAATTTAAGAAATCTTCCCATAAAAAATGTACAGTATTAATTTCGTGTGCCAGTAATTCTGATGCTTCAAGTGAAACGTGAAAATTGCGAATTGGCGAGGAAGACCTTTTTCTACTCATGGCTTAAATTGAAAAGAGGCTTGATTAGTTCTTATTTTTGATGATCCCCACGGAGGTTTTTAGGTTCTTACTCATGAAGTTCTGGCAATGGGATACTTCGATGAAAATTATTAACAATCGATGGTTTTTTGCAGTGTTGGAGATCATTATAATCCCTTGGATGCTCCTCATGGAGATCCTTCTAGTCCTGCTGATAGACGAGTGAGTGTTTTTAGGTATTGTGACAGCATTCATCGAATCTCGTTAGTTACAGATTTTATTTTGTAGCACCTTGGAGATCTTGGGAACATTGTAGCTGATGAAAGTGGGCGAGCGACGTTCAGGTTGTCGGATAAGTTGTTGAAAGTACCGGACATCATTGGAAGATCCATGGTCATTACTGCTGGGCCCGACGACTGCGGATCTGGAGAACATCCCCGGTCATTGATTGACGGAAACAGCGGGGACAGGTGATATATTTATTTTTTATTATTGCACGGGATAGAATCACCTTTTTGAGATTAAACCTGTACCGAAAAATACTTATCTCGATGATAACTTGACTAAATTCTTTGAGAAAATCCGAAGTAACCGTGAAAACTGGAAAGAAATCAAATTTTCATGTCAGCGAATTTTTTTGAGCAAAGATTTTCAAACCTTCTTGGACACTGAATTTGTTTTCTATTTAAATTTATTTCTCTGTCAAATGTTTCATTGATCTTGTTCACGAACTATTCAAAGAGGCATTGTACAAAGAAAATTGTGAACTATGCGCAAATCCTCTTCCTGCTTTTTTGTTCCAGTCGCTAGGTTTTTGAATGTGTTTACGCGCCACTGCTATTGAAAACATTTGTTTGCATCATGAAGCATTCCAAAGATTTTTCTTCGGGGTTCGTCTCTTTTTTTGCGCATTACTACAGTAAACTATAATTTTAAAAAAATTTGGAAATCATAGCAAGTTTTTTGCTTGCTTCGAACAATTTTCAAACCTTCTTGTTTTGTCCACAATTTATCTTTATTTCATTCTGCGAGCATTTTAATATTATTTTAACACTCCTACTATTTATCGTAATTTATGACGTGATCTATTTAAAAAATCATGGCAACTTCTTGAAAACTTCTACGATTTTTAACGTTTTATCTGAAGTGCCGGCCTTTCTTTGGACAAAATTGCTGATTTTTTTTATCGATGTCTCCGCTTGTCGACTGAGTTATGTGAACTTTTTTTCTCGAGTTTTGCTCATGATGATGGAAGAAAGAGTGAAGCCGTATTTAGATTTGCAAAGCACGCGAGCCGATCAAGTCCGACTGGGTTAAATAAAGATATGGGTACATTACATTATTTGAACAGGTGAGCGTTGTGTTTTCTCATATATTTTCTGAAGGTCGACGGAATTAATTATTTCATGGGTCAATTTAAGGATTTATTATTTTTGGTACTTTTTCATGCGATCATCATTCGTGTGGTCCAGCTGCTAATGGTGTCCATTCCACGGCTTCGGCAGGTTGGCGTGTGGAATAATTGCGCGAAGTTCGGGGCTGTTCGGTAACACGAAGCGGTTGTGTGCGTGCGACGGAGTATCGATCTGGGACGAGAGAGACCGTCCACTGGCTGGGCCTGGACGCAGGGCCTGAGTGATTATTATTATAATTTTTTGTGTGAATGAAAATTGTACCTTTTTTGTGTAAAATGTCCCAGGAAGAAATTTTTCAGGGAGGCATTTAATCCTTGTCCATTCTTTTGTCTGTTTATGTCGTCTTACAATTGAGTTCTGCTTCTTTTCCCGTGTTTCATTTGACTTTAATCGTGTCTTAGCCACGCTTTTTTCTGCTTGCTTTGTGGACGACAAGTATTAGTTTTAGTTCAAAAGTTGATTGCCGTATTTTTTCGAGTACCATCCGGACTTCTTTTTCTTGAAGAAAAATTAGACTAAGAAGATGGGATTGGAGTCGTGCTCCGGTTTGCGCATTTTCTTAAAATTTTGTACATCCGTGGTGCGCGTTATACTCTGAAAACATACATTCAAGTTTAAAACAATTATTTTTTAGAGACTAAAGGCTCAAATCAGACTGACACATGAAAATTGGAACAAAATAGGTGCGGCACAATTTAATTCAAATATTTATTACGGTATTCTGCATTTTAAATTTTAGCATTAATTTCTTCGAAGAAATTGATTTTTGTGTCACAGAAAAATGGGTTGCGCGTCTTACGCAAGAATTGATTTGTATCAAAAAGTTCCTTTCAAAAATTGAGATACCGAAGGTCTTGAATGCGGGGGTGCGTGGTATTCATCAAGTACGGTAGTTGTTTCTGCCAAAATTGGGATCTTGGGTCAATTTAATTCCTGTCTGGTGATGCAGTGCCAACGAAACTATAGCTTTCGTTCCAAATTTGTAGTTGTGTTTTTCTTACGCTTTTCGAAAAGGTGATCAGTGAGAAGAATATTTTTTGATTGCGTCCTTGCCCGGTCCTTTCTTACTAGAAGGTCAGACAGGTATCGCCCGATCCCCGAAACTGACCATGGTGCGTGCCCACCAGAACGACCGAATTTCTGCTCATGTAAGATCGGTTTGAAGTGGTGAAAGAACTTTTTAATGCGGGCAACACCGAAGTGATAGCAAATAAAGTGACCGAATAGGGCGTTGGAGTGAGAAGACGAATTTTTCATCTCTTGTTTTGAAGAATATTTATTTCAATGATTTCTTAATTTTTTTTTCCGGGTGCAATTTATTTTACTGTAGCTTTCTATGTCGGGAGCATCTCTGGTGTTTTGTCCCTGGTGAGATTTGAATGATGGCAAGAAGTGAATGGCTGGTATGCATTATCGGGCCGGGAAACAGCTGGCAATGCAGTTGAAGAAGCTGTTGCGAAATGAAGTCTGTGTCGTGCTTTTCGTTCAAGCTTTGTTCCTTGTTGCCGTTCTTATGGCCGACACGACGTTGACGGTGCTCGAAATTCAAAATGAAATCGTGACCACGGAGAAAACCAGTTGCCTGGATGAGGTTTGTCCTCGTGCAAATTTTTCCTATCAGTAGAACTTCGAAAATTTTATATATTTTTATTCATTATTGTATCTTTAAATCATTTTCTTGGTATTTGTGATCCTTGATTTGATCATCGGGCGATTGTTCTTCCAGATTTTCTACAAACTCAAGTGGCCTTTTCCGAAATTTGTTTTCCTTTCTTGAATGCATTTCATGTTTTCACTCATTAATAATTGGACCTTCAAACGATTTGCTTCATCAAGGTATTTATGATCTTTGATTTGATCAACTGGGCGATTGTTCTTCTAGATTATCTACGACATTGGGGGAATTCGGTTTCCAAAATGTTTTCAAATTTATTTATATTATTCCATCATCCAGGATATTTGATTCTTTGGACGACGGCACCGAATCCTTTGCCAGGATAACCTGGATTAAACTTTTTCTCTTATTTTCCACTTTGAAGAGATCTTCGTGTTCGAGTACTACTTTCTGAGTGTCAAATACCACATAGTATGCAGATTAGGGCATAGTTTATGTCTTATTCACGAATAAACAGTGTCAACTCCACAATAAAGTGACAAATGCCTGGCCTGCACGTTTTAATTCCTTCCTCGCTGATTGAAATCTAAAAAGCTGTATTTCGTGATCTTCTTTCTAGGGTTTGTCCAAAGTACAACCGTCATGTGCTGTCATTCAAACCCATGAGTTGTCCTGTCTGTGGGTGTGTCCTGTCTTGTTCGGGTCTACACGAGCTGTGTGGCCAGCTATTGACCCAAAAGCTATGAAAATTGCTGGGGTTCCGTCCAGGTGAAATTTTTTTAATGAGACGAATGGATCGCTGCTCATTGTTGATAATTGTTTCAGCACAGTTGATAGGTTGATTTTTGCTGTGATTTATTTTTGCTCTTTCTAAGCGTGGGATGTTACGAGAATTATGCGATTTAAATTTATGAAAAATTTTGCACAACTCTGCGACTAAATAAATCTCTGGATTGCAAGTGCCGAATATTTTCGTAATTTTCAATGAGTTGTTTTTTTTAGTCCTGTTCTTTGATTTTTCTGCAAGGGACAGCATTTTATAAAAATATTGCCGGTGCTTCCTTCATAAAAAGCCTCGTTGAGACGTTGACATTTAAAATTATTGTCGGGATATTTTGAATTTCCATCTACAAAATGTTTCTCATAATTTGGAAGGGGTACTTCATGGAATTTTTCAACTTTTAACGAATTTTAATTTCCCCGAAGATAAGTTGGAAGCATTAAAACCACGAAATATATCCTAATTGTTGTAAATTATTTGCAATATTTGTAAGGAACATTTTGATGTGAAGACAAATTAGATATGAAGTTGATATTACTCAGATACTGTTTGTCTGCCTAGAAACGCGTAGGAATCAAGTGATGTAGCAGTTGAAAAAAAAGTGGCATTGCTTTCAAAATGTTCTCGAGGACAATATTGAACGGAATTTTTCTCGCGATTAAGTTGTAGTTATCGGATTGCAAATCTTACTGTAGCTTTTCTTTTCCGGCAGGAGTGGAATATTCGCCTTAGAACTTGTTGATGTGATGAAGGATGAGCCTTTGCCGTATGGATCCAACTCACCTGCGGGGTTCAATGTTTTGTTGGATATAAATGGAACGAGTTCTGATCAGAACCGACTGCAGGTTTGCGTTACTTTAATTGGAAAATCTGTTCTGAACTTTTTTGACGTGGACTTATTTTTAATCCTTGAAGTGCCTTCTGTGGAGAAATGATTCTTGGAACGACACCTTGTGCATGAGAACAGGGTTCAAGAAAACTGTAGAGGGAGGCAAAAGGAGGATTCAGTGCACCTGTTTTGCGAGTGGTTACGTCGGGTACGTCTCTACCTTTTTGGTCTCATCGTGGGATCCATTGTCCCTTATTTGGAGATTTTCTTTGTCGTCTCATAGATGTCGCTTGAATTGTGCTATACATCATCATGTCTGAGATGGGGAAATTTTTCTTAGATCTGATCATTTGGAGGTCTGTTGAGTTATTGTAATCAAGCTTAGATTCAGTGATACAGTATTACTTGTTATCCTTATTTCTCAAAGTCTTGTTAACCTTTAAAACTTCTTAGTGTGTGTGACTTTTTTTAATGTGGAAGTGAATTGTGAGGAAGACTTGGTTGTTTTCCTTCTTGATAGAAATAACATTTATTGTACTTTTTGTACACAAACAACAACAGCGCAAGACAGAGGCAGGGCAAACACATGGAGATTTCCTACACAGGAGTCTCACAAGAAAGCCACTGCACTAATGCCTGTTCGGGAGGAATCCGTCAGGGGTTTATATGCTCAAAATCTCGTATACTGAAAGGACAAATATTACTGTATGAGGAAATATCATATTTGTGTACCTGGAGCAGATACTTAATTGCAGGACAGATACAGGTATGAAGGACAGGGAAAGGGATGAGTCATTTTTACAAAGGTCAGGTCAGGAGAGCACCAGGAATAATATATATATTGATTATAATTTTATCTTAGATTTCTGGAATTTGCCTCTGGTTCTTGGAAAAAATATTAAATTGAATAAGTTCTTATTCAATTGTTATCCTTGCTTCCTTTTCTTCCTCTTTTCATGTCATCCCATTGGCAGAGCCTGGAAGGGTTTGACATTGAGTTAAACATTTTTTCATCAGAAAATAGGGAAAATTTCCAAATGATAACATACTTTTTATTTTTTTAACTCCTGGTTGACATTCCAGAACATTTTTTTTTTCAATTAATATTCAACAGTGATGATACCTACGTCTAGATTCATCAAAACGATTTTGCATAGAGCTATATTCTTCTTGCAACCCATTTTTGATGGTCAATGCTGTCTGGTGTAAGTGCACAGGTTGACCGAGAAGCCTCAAATTATAGATCATCAAATAAAATTTTAATGAGGCAGTAACGCAAAATCTAGATCATTTGTTAGATTTTGATGGAATCTGAAATGTCAATGGAATATGGACAGAACAGCTCCAGGTTTTTGAATGAACTCTTCTTTCTAGAATTTTTTCGCCTGTAAGTTTTTATGAAGCTGAATTACTTACTGAACCACAGCCACAAGAACATGGGGAAGAAGAAAATGGGAAATGATTACGAGTGAAAGCAATTGATCTCTACTTTTATTCCGGCTTTGATTTAGTTATTAGCTTTAGAAAGTCTTTTCCACTAAATGCATTTTTCTGCAAACTTGAAATTTAAATTAATTTTCAAATTGCGCCAATCCGTCTGAAAAGTATTTTTCTCTTCTCCGCAGGGTCTTCGAGTACAACGATGCAAGGTACAAATTGACGAAAGACGGAAAAATATCTCTTCGACGTCAGTGCAGTGCGCTGCAACAGAATAACTCTTCTACGACGAATTCCTCCGTAATTCGAGTGCAGATCAGGTGAAGTATTTTATTTCAAGCTGATTTTTTTTATATCTAAAATAATGTCGAATCCTCTTTTTGTTTTTGGTTCCAGCTTGGACGTGGATCTTACCGAAATTTCGAAAAGCATCGGCTTGAATGCCACCGCGGCTTTCATCAAGCATCAACTCAGTCGTTCTTTGTGCCAAGAGAAGCACTTCCTGTCGTTGCAGCGGAGGAAACGGGCCGCGAGACGAGGTGACTCCTGCTGATATTGAATAAAAAGAACTTGCCTTTTTCAAAAAAAAAATTTTTATTCCATTGTTCAAGGTGGGGAAAGGGGTAAGAATAGAACCACGATCTCAGCAGACAACGGGAACAATGGACTCGGAAGAAAATCGAAAGTTCCCTCGGGTGTCGCGGGTTCAAGTAGCTCGAGGAAGAAACGCGCCGCTTCTGGAAATGTAACTGCTGGTAAGGGATTTAATTTTAAACAAAAAGGTTCAAAGAATTTTTGCAGTCGTTTTATTTGAGTCATTACGTATCTCCATTTTACCGCATGTGAGGAAAAGATGTGAAAATTTGTTCCTTACTTTCAAATTTCAGGTACAGTACTCTTGATCAGACTACCCGTATCTACTCGAGCACCAAGCACCCTCGTGTAAGACGCGCACCTGGCTTTCTGGCCCTAAACTTTGACAAAAATCTTAGTGACATGAAAGTGGGAACATTTTGAAAATAAAATGTGTCCCAATCACAATTTTGACTTGATTTGAACCCAAATTGAATTAATCGAATTTAAGTCAAAATTGAATTGTTTCCATTTAAAGTGTCTTTTTTAATGTTCGTTGAAGAATTTCTATATGGATCAAGTAGTATGAGCACCTAAACTTGTTGAAAATTTTGAAAAATTGTATACCTGCTTGTGACTTTCATCTTTTTTGCCCACTTGATTTTGAATAAAAGGTGCGTGTGGTACTCGATTGAATACGGAATTTGAAAGCTAATTGGAGGTTCTGGGTAGGATAAACTGTTCATGTCGAGGGAGAAAATCCATGGATGCCGTGAAATTTCCAGGAAATATGATTAATTTGATTCAATTGAAGACAAAAATCTTTTCACTTTTTCAATCCGAATTTTGGGCGACGAATTCCATTTTCAAGATAAATTATCCCATTTCGTTCCCAGCGTCTGCATCTGATCATGTGACTGTGATTGAGTTCCTCGTCACGTCGGAGTTCCAACAGCAAGTTCTTCAGGACATCATCATGAGTGGAGCATTGGTGATCGTGACGCCAGATGGCACCACTTTGACTGTGCCAAAGCAGAACATCACCATGTTGCCAGTGGTTGTTGCGAGTCAGTGAAATTTCTCTTTTTTTTTAACCTGGAATTAATTTACTTGACTTCATTTCCCGCTCGAAAGAACTCGAGAAAATCCGAATTAGATTATTCGTAAAATCTCGATCAATATCGAGTGAATGTCATTTTTTTCTGAAGGAGCTCGTTTTTCGATTTTTGATTTGTTGGGATTTTCATGAATGAAATGCTTGAATGAGCTCGTAGATTTCCGTTATCTTTTCAAGTGTGTTAGTTGTATAACTTCGTGAAGAAATGTAGTTATTTTGAAATATTTTGAATCATGATTTCCAGCAAGTACACTCTCAGTGGTATTTTTCATCCTAAAGATGAATTATCGATGAATATACAGTAATGAACACTTCATTTAACGTCTATTGATTATTGTATTGCAGGTACTGATCCGAAGCTGGTCTACGTGATCATGGGATCTCTAATTGGGGCAGTCGTCGGAGGAGTGACAATTTTTCTAGTCGTTGCTGTTGCGGTGAAATACGGAAAGAAACAGCCAATCAGCAAAGGATTGCCTCTTGGGGTACGCCATTTATGCTGAGCAATGAAAGGAACCTTTAATTCTGGGTTCCTTCGGTTAATATTTTTTACTCGGGGTTTCACGCCTCGGATAACGTACTATACTTTGGCTGCCACCAGATCCTTTTTATCCAGATAGTGGACCCTGCTTTGTGAAGTCAACTGTATGGAAAGTAATTATTGAAAAAAGAATGAAGTTGCTGTGGGAAATGTGGCTAAAAACAATTTATTTTTCAACTGAGAGAAAGCTTTTAAAATGTGTGATTGCGCTGCGCATTGTTTTCTCCTCATTTTGCTGCTGTTTCATGATGATTAATTTTGTGCGTCTATTTCCTGAGTACAGTACAGTTTTCATAATTTTGCAGATTGAACAGAATTTCCGATTTTCTGTCGTGGGATGAATCCTGAAAATTAGCCCTGAGGGCTTTTCTTGTTGACTGTCAGGGCTTTGTTGCGTAAAAAGGTTCCATTTTTGAAGAAAAAGAACGTGGTGCAGTACTTGTGCCTAGACATCATCATTAAACCTTTCTATTACAGTGAAATCTCTTCACTATGAATGAGAGATTGTGAAGAAGTCGTTTTTCAAGTCCCTGTCCAATAGCCAGGATGTTAAAGTAACTGTTTATAGCAATCTTTCTTCACGAAAAAACTATCTTGCTGGCTTCTTTATAACGTGATTTTACTGTGATTTGTTTTAGGAACCAATTGAAGCTCCTCCAATGTACAGAACGCTGCAGAACGGAGATGGAATCTGCAAGGTTTACGATCCAGCGGTGAGTCTTTCCTAGATATCTTGCAAAATTGTACTCGTTCTTCAGAACTTACAGATTGTGTTTGTTTATTCATTGATTTTTTCTTTGCAGGGTTTGCAAACTAATCTTTCAAGAAAAACTCCAGGGAGTGGAACTGACAACCGTGGGTTCATGTGGTCTTAAAATACCAAGAATGTATTTTCTGTACAAACTATTTTATGTGGCTTTAATATTGCGGGCATCAAGAAAATCGCTGAAATGCTCCTTTGTGTGCCGTTAGTGTCGTTGACATCTAATAGCTTTGTTCAGTCGCTGAATCTGATGACACCAGTGCTTAATTTATTCAGCATTTTGCTTTATATACGATTTAAATTTTGCTGACTTCAAGTTTTTTTTAAGGGAAAGAAACCCCAAATGAAGGAAAGGGATGATTTCGTTTATATGAGTAAAACATATCCATTGTGATTATTTTGTGAGCACATTTGCGTTTTCAGAGAATTCGGGATCTGTGAATGTGGTCAGACGTGTCGTCAGTATGCTGAAAATGAAAGCTGATCTTAGAAAAAAAAAAGCAAACCGTGAAAGTTGAAATCACAAGAAGCACAAGTTATTGTAGTGTATTCTTCCCATGAGCTCAACCACTTCAAAGCTGACCATAGATTTCCCAATTGTAGGCAGTAATTCAAGGAATCATTAGCCCGCACCACCACAATTATCTGCACAAGCCGGACAGCCAAAAAAATGCTTAAAAGCAATCTGGAATGGATCAAGTGTTCTTTGTCGCTCTCAAGTCTTAGACCTCAACCAAAACGAGTAAAGATCATTGAAAGATAACGTTTCGTCTCCCGAAATCAAGCATTTCTTGACTTGCAAGATTTCCGAAAACCCAAGTGAAAAATGTACAGTATGATTCTAGCTGAACTCGCTGTTCTTTTAGTTTTTTTTTTGCTTGAAATTTACGAGAGTGTTGTTTCAGTGTCCAAACATTGCCTGCGATAATTCACTGGACGCAGATTCAGAAAGGTCTCCATCTTCCTTATCCTCCGTTGGCACCGCTTTTCACACCCAGAGTCAACCTTCTTCTCCTTTTTTGTAAACCTTTCTAAATACTCTGCGGATTAATCATCAAATTATTAGTTGATTTTATATTCTGGAGAACATCACAGACTAGCAACTCACTTGTGCTGGTAGCTCCAAGAATGTTGAGTGACAAGTCTTCCTTCAACTCTTGCAGAGCTTCTATTCCTTCATAGAAAGTCTCAAATCGGTGGGGCTCCATCTTGTGGGAACCGACACTTTTCTCCCAAGTCCACTTGTGTCGCTCAATTGGCTTGGAAAACGGCTTTGGGTCCTTCTTGTAAAATATGTACTGAAAGGAAAATTTTGAAATAACGTATGTGAGAAGCCCGAAACCTTCAAACAACTGCAGTATTATAATGCCACAAGAAGAAAAACATGATTATTTTTTAATTTAAATAAAATGCAAATACTGAACCAATAAATATTATTTTAGCCAAGATCCAAAGCATTCATTTGATCGCAATTGGAGCACAGCATCTTGTTTATAGACAAAGTTATACTTTACATCTAAATTTACAGTACCTTATATTTACTCAGGTGCCCTGTGCCCTCAAGTAAGATGTACACCAGGGGTTCTCAGTTGAATAATTATTTTATTAATTCTATCCCTAAGTAAACCATGTACCCAATTTTAGTGACTCTAGAACCACAATATTTCAAAAACAAGAACACCCAACTTTGAATTTAGCCATGAATTGAACTAATTTTTATTTTTTTCAATACATAAGTTTCTGTGCCAAACTTGGTTTTAAATTTCCCATCAGAATCAAGAATAATGCATGTCTAAATTTCTAAAACTTTAAAAAGATGTATACCTGTCTCTATGACATGCACCCCTTTATCCTCTCAAAGATGAGACAAAAGGCACTAAAGTAAATATAATATTGCAAGAAATTTTGAATGAGCATTACGTGTGCAATCCTTTTATACATGAGCATCTTTGAATCTAAGATAGGATTCAATACTCAACAAACAAAGAAAAAATATTATTGCATTGAAGGATAATTTGTCCAAACTTTGCAGAACTGTATAGGTGCCTGTCCTAAACTTGAAGGGAATGTGGAAATTGAATGAAGTGTTAGAATAAGTCTTATTCTTTGGGAAATAACTTAAATATATATACAGATGTGACTTACAGTTACAGACACTGATCCATTTGGATTGACATTGGTCAACAAGTAGGCAATGACATCTGTGCCTGCAGGGGCACAAGTCTTGATGTTAGGCCCAGTTTTCTCCGTAGTTTTTGATTCTTGTACTGGGGGTGGTTGTGCTTGTTCATGAGACAGGCCTTGAGCATTGTTCCTGCTGCTTTCCTCTCTTGATCTAGCCCTTGAGTCATCTGCAGAAAAAGTAAAAAAATTGCAAAACATACTCATTTTTGGTTGTAAATATTCAAAACTTACTCAAAGCACTAAGATGGCCTCTACCTTGCTACACATCCTGCTAAAATTGAAATACTGCTTGAGGCTAAACATTAAAGTGTTCACGACAACTGGTTATATTCAAATGCTACCTGTGAAGAAGTAAAAAGATTCAGAACAACCACAAAAACTCTACATAATTTCCCCAAAAATAAGGCTGATTTTATCTTATTGTTTTTTTCTCAAGATTTTCTTTATGAAAAATAAGTGGTACATTTTTGGAATTTTTTACAGTTACAGACACTGGTACATTTTTTGCAGAGCTTTTTGCACAAAAAGCTCAAGAAACTAAAGGACTAAATTCTAATATAGAATAAGCTCAGTTGAAATCTAATATTAAATTGAATTGAATTGAACAGCAAGCTTTACTATCCGCTTTTCAGCATTCACAAGGTTCAAGCAATCTGATATTTTTCACAATTCTGGAGAAATGCTGTTGAACAGTGCTTTTGTTAAGCCAAAGTCTTGTACAAGAATATATAGATGAAGATCTGGCCCAGGCTCATTTGACAATTAGTCCATATTTTCGGGGAATACCAAGCAAGTCAAAGTTTAGGATGCAGTACATTGAATACCATTGGAAACACGCAGAACATTTAATTTTCTCCTACAACAACCAATGCATCACTTGGCTACACCAATGCTCATACAAGAAGCATTATTGTACCCGACATAATTCTGATACAGACTGGATGGTTTGTAAGTAGTGTCACTTTGCTGACAAATGGATGAAGATCAAGATATTTTCTGTGCAGTTAAAAATTGAGTCTTGGAGTCTAAAAATAACAGATAAAGGATCATATTACATTTTATATTTAGGGGTCCCACAAAAAGACTTTGTTAGATAAATGCTGTATTTACTCAAGTACCACGCATCTCAATAAGTAAGACACAGAATGGGGTTTTAGAAATTTTTTATAAATCCTAGTAAGATGCGCACCCCATTTTAGTGACTTTGAAACCAAAATAATTCAAGAATTTGAATTATCAACACCCACATTCGAATTTAAACAATTGAAAATGAATTCAACTAATTTCCAATTATTTTCCACTAAAAGAAGTTTTTTGTTGTTGTCAAACTTACTTTAAAATTTCCCATTGGAATCAAGTATGGTTGAACCTTGATAACTCATACCTCCTTAAGTCAAATGCCCCCCTAAGTCAAATTTTTTTCAGGTCTCCTTCTGAATCCCCTTGGAATTAATACATTGAAAACCTACCTAAGTCAAAGTCTTTTCCCCTCAAACCTACATAAGTTGAATTTTCTGTGACCTGTTGGCTATTATTTTTAGACACAAGAAAGAGAAAAGCAATAAAACAGAAATTGATGTGTTTAAAAAAAAAGTGACAGACTTAATTGGGCAAATGAACCCCTGCCTCCAAGTTCAGCATCCTTTCAACTCCTTTAAGAAGCAATTTAAGCCCCAAAATATCACCATTTATAATGTTGGGCAATTTTTTCATGATTCCCAGAACAAAAGGACTTCGTATTGTAGCTCAACCCTCTATGATTCAAAGCCTTCCTAAACCAAATTTTGTTGCTGGTCCCTTGACATTTGATGTAGAGAGGTTTGACTGCACCAAGTAATACACACATAAATTTCTAATTTTAGATTCTAGCATAATAAAAACGCACACACGCAAAACCTTTCCTACGTTTGTCCCGGGAACGAACGATCTGATACGGGATCAAGCGTACAACACATCTACTTCATAATAGTCATCCAACAGTATACCAGCATGCGGCATCAAAGGTGCGACAATAATACCATAGTCTTCGGGACACGTGGGACAGCAATGGCCAGGCACTTTGACCAGGTCCTGCGGTGCACACCCGAGGTCCTGCGCAGAGGGACAGTGCAGCCGGTGACACGAGATCTGACCGCCTTCGCAGGCGCACTCTACGCATTCCATCTCGCCAAATGGCCCGATCACGGGGTGCCATTGGGAGCCGGGGGCAAAACGCCGCCCCCCGGACACGCAGTCCCTGCCGCCAGGTGACGATGGCACGGCTGTGGGCGCCACGCTGATGAGCGAAGGTGTGATGGTCGGCATTATTGCTGATGCTGGCGGCGGCGGCTGACGGGTGTTGCCGCGTCTGGAGCTGCCCGAGGAAGCATCTTCGGCTGGAGCGTCATCTGTGGCGAAACGTGAAAGATGCAATGGTACTTGAAAAGCTGATCTCTGTCTCATAGGTGTCACTCCATACAAAATGAATTAAGATTCAAATCATTCCTCACATGGATTTACACTCGATGGAAAATTGAGAAAAGCCAGAAAAAATCAATTCATTTCCTGAATAAAGTTCATCTGCCACACTCTCTTCTTTTTATTGAATTTTAAAAACTTTTGTTTAATGCATGTCAATCAAACTTTTGAGTTGACCAACTCTGATGAACCCTCCCTCACTCAGAAACTTGTTAACTGCGGTGAGCTTCTCCAGGGAACATATCAATACTGCTCTGTATATATGGAAATGCCTTTCCATCATATTATGTTGCAGCAAATACTAAAAAAGTGAACTTATCCTTCATAAATTCATTCTCCCTAATTTCTATGTTGAACTGATGATCAAATGTATGCCAGAGAATATAAAGTTTCCAAAATTGGCAATTAAAAACGGAGCTAGAAGATAATACGCTACAGCAGAATCTCATTAAAAAATATATCACATTGGATTATAATGCTCACAAAAATCGTTTTTACTTCCCTGTCCATTATATAGACAATCTTCATTTCTTTTTTTTAAATGTTAACAATTGTTTTCCCTGGTCCAAGCAATTGCTTTGCTTCCAACATTTTTTTTTACTGCATATAGAATATCAGCATGAAAGATATCCCAAATTAATCAAGTGCCTTCCATCATATGATGTTGGGGCAATTAAAAAAAGTGAATTTATCCTTCAAAATAATATACATACTGAATGATACTGTACAGTAGAATGATAGGTAATGTACCATTAACTAACTAAGGCAAATTATTCCTCCATCATTGTTATATCATGTTAAGAATTTCTCAACTCCCAAAAATTTCCCATTTTGAATATTCTGCAATAATCTTTTTAAAGAAATCCATTGATGGGAGCGGCAAGGAAACATTCTGTTATGAAAAAATAATTGGTTATAAAGAAAATACTGTACAGCATAAAGAAAATTTTGGATATACTGGACAGGACTTAGAAACAAGTATTTAGAAAGAAAAAGTCTCATTACTTGCTTTTTGTAACAAGACTCTATACTGCTGTACTGTATTATCTGCATTATTTGGCCATAATGATGTTTTCCATCACTACTTAAATGCTCAAGTGAAACAACCACATCTGATGGATGAATGAAAGCTTTGAAATTATATTTAAATTACTGTACAGTAATTTCATTGAACATACACTTTGCCTTCAATTAAACAACAACAAAAAACCTCCCAACTGCTGCCAGAACAATGTTGCATCATATGATTTGAAAGCTCATGCGGTAGAATATAATTATAACGCATTATAATGCTTACAACAAATTTTATTCTTGGTCCCTGTCCAATAGCCGCAATGTTATTTTAATTTTGCTATTTTAACGAAGCATTTTTTCAAGGTCCCAAAAGCTTCTTTGTAAAGAAATCCTGCTTTATATTCATGGCAGAATTGTTTGCAAACCAATTCACAGATTGCGCAAGTTTCAATTACAGTCAAACCCTGTTAAGACGCCCTTGATAAAGTGCCACCCTTGGCAACCGCCAAAATTTGGAATGAAACAAATCTCCTCTTTGTTCAAGTCTGTAGAAAACCTCAATAAGACGCCAACTGCCAGCATTATTTAAACCAGCATTATTGAAGAAACAAAAGTGCTGCTTCCAATTAGTTTTGTCTTTGTTACAATGCCAACATTGGGGTAGAATTATAATTTCTGCCAAGGATCTTGTATTTGTAAGAAAACATAATATTGTTGAAAATTGGGAAAAATACATTGACCTGATCTTAAAATTTGAATAAATTGATGCAGCAAAATTTATTTTCTGATAGAGTAATCCATTGACCACAGCAATACTCTTTGGAAAATTACTGAAGTTTCTATATATAACCTGTATCTCTGGGACTTTTGGAGGAAAATAGAGTATTTTTGATCAAATAATTAAAATTAAATATTCAATAAACCGCCAACCTCTTAAAACCGCCAAAATTGCTCTGGACAAATGGTGGCATCTTATCGGGGGTTGACTGTACAATAGTTTAATCAACCGTCAATGAGTTAAATAGCATTTTCTTGGGCATGCTTCAAAGTACTGTACAAAAAAAGTACGATATACGCATTTAACACGCGCTTTCAAAATAAAAAAGGGGGCTATAAAAGTCAGTAGCCCTTCCAACAGTGTTTCACCAAGTCCAGAAAAAGCAGCATATTAATTGACGGCACGAGAAACAAGGGGAGACAGGAAACACGAAGCTCTTGACGAAGGCAGTTTCCGGTGGCAGTTTTCTTCGCGGAAGTGGGGGGAAAAGCGGAAAACAAACACCAAGGGCTTATCAAAAGTCCAGCAATTCGTAGAAGATAAATGTCATTACAGCGAACACAAAAATAAAAAACGGTGATAATTTCAAGAAAGATAAAGTTGGACCCCTAATTCATGTGGTTCAGGAAGTTTGGAAATTGAATTGGACTTGACACAAATTAGGAACCCATCTCTATATAGTGGAAAAATTAACCCACTATTCATAAAATTTAAAAATGGTGATAGAAAATTACATGAATAAATTTCATACTGTTGGAAAATTAGGTTATGTAAGATGATTTGAGGAGGTTTGAAAAGGGATTATTTGGCAGAAAATTACATGAATCAATTTCAAACTAGACCAAAAGTTGGTAATAATGATGGGTGGAGGCTTGAAAGGTGATAGCAATTCATTACAGCAAACCATCAAGACCCCAAATAATGTAATTACATAAGAACACATGAAAAGAAATCCAAATTACACTAAAATAAATTTCCTGCAAGCAATAACTTGTTGTATCAAGATTTATTGTAATGAGACTCTGCTTCAAAAATCGACCAAAAAATAAAAAAAATAAAAATAATATGAATTATTGTTCAGCATGAGGAACACATTTCTTTCTCCAGCCAAAAACTGTTATTTTGTTGACATTTTTTGTGGACCAGCAAATTTCCCAAAAATGTTCAGCCAACTGGCAAACTTTCAAACAATTTTTGCAAGACTCAAAAAACTTTGTTTTGACGGATTTTAAGGCAAGAACTTGAAAGTTTCTGATTTTTTGCAAAAATTAAACTAGGAACCAATTGAAGCAGCTACAGTACATCAGTGGAATTTTCTTCAAGAAGTTGGACAGATGGGCTTGAAGAAAGGTTTCTCAGAATGAAAAATTAATTCCAGCAGGTGACAATTGGTCTGAAGCGTTATGAGGAGAAAAAAGCCAACTTTTATTTTTCATCAGATAATATCAACTGCCATATATTATCTTTCCAAAATTCCACTAAAATATAACAGACTTAATTGCTATTTAAAAAAATGAATGATGCTGAAGAAAATACCCTGTGGAGGAGCAAGAAACCCCACCACAGACCACCAGTTAAGAAACACTGATCTACCATACTTTTCAGAAAACCCCTCATCCATACACCGGGTACCCAAAAAAAAAACAACCAATTGCCCACATTCAAGTCGAGAGAAAATGAGAAAAGGGGGGATGAAATCCGTCAGAAAATCGGCAGCCCTTTTTTCTTCTGCTTCCGGTTTCTTACAAGCTGCTTTCATCCACACATACATACTCCTGGTCCTCGATGAGTGAGGGAACAGCTGGGTTTTTCGCAGCGCAGGGAACCCGTGTATACAGTATACTGTATATATATACTGTACCACACAGCGAAACCCCAGTTCATTGAACCGCGCTCATTCAACTGTTGCAACCTTTGGCACGGGTCCCGCAGATCCGGGCTGTCAACGCGTCTGGCTCGACCCAAGCATACAACACCCACCATCACACAAAACCCTCCCCCGATATACACGCGAACTTCTCAGTACAGTAGTTGGGCCCAGACTGACTGACGTCAAGTGCTGGGATATCCCGAGTACAGCAGTATATACAGTACAGCACATATTTAAGAGGAGAGACGCACGTACTATTCTTTGGAGGGGTACAGAACACAATAAAACACGGGCAGTGGGGTTCATTGGTCCTAATCAGCCACGCCGGGTGCAGCTTGAAAAGAAGTACTATAATTATTAAGTACAGTACTGTACTGTAATCTTTTTTTTTATCGTGAAGACGCAGATTTGAAAAAATAAAATGCTCACGTAAATGAAATACGCGGGGAGCACAATAATAAAAAAACGAGGAACCTGTGGTCTTCATCGTCCACGGGTACTCATAAACAAATTACCGGAATATTTATGATTGAAGTATTTTTTTGTAAACGTTTCAAAGCATGCGAATGTGAACATTCACACAAATATTACAGTAGAGCATTAAAAGATTCTACACTCGGGTATTCATCCAGACGAGCAATTCGAAAAGAAGAAAAAAAGAATTGTAAAGATTCAAAGAATACGAATTAGAAATAAATACTGTACACTGTACAGTACACGTAAATATAAAGCAGTGAAATTCTGGGTACGCACTGTAGGTACAGCAGTAAAATTAAACAGGTATACGGGTCTTAAATCTGCGGGTGCTTTTAAAAAATAAATATCTTCTTTTTTTAGATGTACAGTAAACATACAAATTTGAAAAAAATGCAACTCATGTTAATAATAACACCGGATCACGCACTACGGGTACAATATAAAATGGGTACTCCAGTTTTCATCCAAAGGTACAATATAAAATAAGTACTCAAGTTTTCATCCAAGGGTGCTTGTTTGAAAAACGTAATTCTTTTATGCATCAGCTTGCAAGTTTGAAATAAACCCAGTGGCGTTATAAAGGGTAAGCATGATTGATACATAATTATTTGACAAAATGGAATTTGTACTTCCTTGCAGATAAAGAGATCTGAGTTTATACTGCATTCCTTGATGTACTTGAGTACAACAAAGACACACACTGCTGGAGGTTTATAGTAGAAAATATTGATAAAATTGTAATGTATCTGCAAGTAAAATGTGCACACAATTTTCAGCAACTTCAGAACTGCAATATTTCAAAAATAAGAACACATGAAATTCAATTTGGACATAAATTGAACTGATTTTTAATATTTTTCCATTTAAATACGTTTTTCTGCTAAAATTGGTCCAAAATTTACCATTTGAATCTAGTATAATGCAAACTTAAACCTCTAAAATTTGTCTTCAGATTTACGCCTACTTTTGATGCACATTCTCTTTCTTCTTCAGAATGTTGAGAAAAAAGGTGCATGTGGTACTTGGGTGAATATGGTGATTAATCAAATTACATGATTCTCAATCCAGAAATTAACATTCATCACCTAGATCAGTGTTCCCCAACCTATTTGTGCCTGAGGACTGGCAAATTTCCATAAAAGTTTTTTCAAACCAGCAAATTTTCCAAACTTTTTCTGCAGATGACTGGCAAAGTTTCATAAAATGTTGGCAGACTCAGAAGTTTTCCTTGAAATTTGGAAGAATTATAGCAGGCTGTATAATTATTTCCACAAAACAGAGTTTTGTACCGTACTCCATTAAAGGAAGAAGAGATCTTATTTTTAGATCAAATACAATCATTTTTAATCCAGAAATTTCAGTTCATGATCTCAATCTCTACAGTCTTTTACTGAGAGAAAAGTGAGTTTTTTAAATTTTCAATCTAGATAGTTTAAAACAAATACATTCACACAAAATACGAATATTTAATGCAAAATAAAGGTGGACTCTGTTTCCAAAACATTTAAAGAGGTCAAAAAATTCATTATAAAGGTGAACCTTGATAACTCAAAACTCTGTAAGTCAAATACCCTCTAAGTCAAAATTTTTTTCAGGTCCCATTTGAATCCCCTTAGAACCAATAGAGTAAAAACCTCCCTAAGTCGAAAGCTTTTCCCCTCAAACCTCCATAAGTCGAATTTTCTGTGGCCTGTTGACCATTATTTTCTTGAATAAAGAAAGAAAAAAACAAAAACGCATAAATTTTAAGTTTTAAAGGAAGTGAAAGACTTGATTGGGCAAATGAACCCCTGCCTTCAAGTTCAGCAGCCTTTTAACTCATTTTAAGAGGTCATTTAAGCCCCAGAATACTACCATTTACATTTTTTTAAGTTTCCCAGAAAATGGAGTCTTTTCTTGTACTTCCAATGTATAAAAGTCAAAACCTCTCTAAGTCGAATTTTTTTCAGTTCCCTTGAAATTCGACATAGAGACTTTGACTTAACGTGAAAGAAAAATAATTGTAGACAAGATTGTTCCAGAGATAGTCCACCTGTGTTCTATAGCCATTTGACCAGAACATTAGAATTTTCCTGGACAAAGGAAAAGGCTCATTCATTTGTTCTTTATGAACCTAATTTAATAATTTGTTTGTTGCTTAAATTGCAGGAAAACCCCTTCACACATTTTACAGAGGCTCCTTGTACAAATTCGGGCATTCAAACAACAATATAAACTTCATGAACCATCCCTTTATGAATAGAGTCACTAACCTCTCACAATCACAGCATCATAACTTACAAATAAATAAAAAAAAAGAAAAGGAGATGCTGGACCCAGGACATCCCTGGAAAAGTTGTCCAGGTAATGTAGAAAAGGCGGGTGAATGTCCTGCATCAGAGGACACAAACCCTTTGCGCTTTCTTTGCAGGAATGCTCAGGCTGGTCTCAGTTGAGTCAGAACAGCCATTCTGGAAAGTGCTCCTATATAGAGAAAGTCTCGGGTGAATGTGTGATAGTTGCTGCGCACCTCGTGACTCCACTCAAAAGGCAAAAATTCACTTAGCATCTCCTTGGCCAAATGAGCCGACTCATTGCTGATGGGGTCACTGAGTGCATTCGAGGGGAGTAAATAAAGGAACACTATCCAGACAGGCATTTGGCTCACTTGGCAGAGACACACAGCTGTCAACTTTTCCTACCAAATACTCATTTTTTGAAAAGTTTCCTTTCGCATCAGGTATTTTCTGGAAGCATGTCATTTGAGGGGGCATTGTGAGACTGCAAAGCATACACAGGACTATACTGGATAGTTTGACTTTATTGAAAGCAGATGTCACCCTAATTTTCATAGAAAAAGGCAACAGTGCATGAAATCAACATTGCCAAGTACAGTACAGTAAAAATCTTGTCACAACAAAGACCTTGGCAGGCATTCTTTGGGATTTGTGAAAATGCAAGACATATACCAGACTACTGGATTATGTTAGAGTTTACCATACTTGGTGAACACATAATCAATAAATCAACAGTGCAAAGGTGTCTGATTTTAATGTTCTCATATGTACAATAAAATTGCAACAAAGCCCTCAGAAGGTACAACAGTCTCAACTTTTCCTGTCATTAACTAATTTTTTGAAAATTTTTCTTTTGCATCAGATATTTTCTGGAAGCATCTAAATTTTTTGGGCTTTGTAAGACTACAAGACATACTTAGGGGACTATTGGATAGTTAGAGTTTACCATACTTGGTGAACACATGTCACCCTAATTTTAATCAAATAAACAGTGCAAAGGTGTCTGATTTTATTGTTCTCATGTACAGTAAAATTGTATTGCAACAAAGCCTTTAGAAGGTACAACAGTAACTTTTCCTGTCATTAACTAATTTTTCGAAAATTTTTCTTTTGAATCAGATATTTTCTGGAAGCATCTAAATTTTTTGGGAATTGTAAGACTACAAGACATACTTAGGGGACTTTTGGATAGTTTGTACCATGCTCTGAAAGCAGATGTCACCCTAATCATTGCATTTCAACTGTGCAAAGGTGTCTCATTTTAATGTTCCCATGAACAGTAAAATCTTGCTACAACAAAACCCTTGGCATGCACACAGTAGTCAACTTTCCTGTAATTAACTTCTTTTTTAAGTGTCCTTAATCAGATATCACATATTTTGTGGGAGTTGTAATATTGTACTTATACTTGGCAGGCACAGCAGTAAACTTTTATGTTGATAACTCATTTTTTGTACATTATTTTGTAACAGATATTTTTGGAAGCAAATCACATATTTTTGGAATTGTGAGACTGCAAGACATATAAAGGACTACTGGTAAGTTTAAGTTTACCATGCTTTGAAAGCAGATGTCACTTTAATTCTTATGAAATGAACTGCAAAGCTACTGTATGCTAAACATATAATTTCTGGATGCATCACACACATCATTTTTGGGAATTGTAGGATTATAAGACAAAACAGTTCTTCTGGATATAAGCAGACTTTACCATGCTATGAAAGCAGAGGTCACTCCAACATCCAACACATTAACTGTAGAAGTGTTGGGTTTTTATGGCACAGTGGAATATTGTTACAACAAATCCCCTTGGCACTTAGAAAAAAGCTTAAAGACAACTCAAGTTGTGTGTGGAATGGAATGGGGACCTTGAAATTAATTTCACAAAGTTACATTGATTTTAAACAAGAACTTGTCATGACAAGATATCTTGCTGTGGCTGCATTAGGTCATAAATACCATATTAATTGAAAAGAAAAACCTCTCACATGCTTTTAATGCATTTAGTTTCTTCATTCTGACCAAAGAACATTGGCTGTTTTAATATATTAGTGTTTAGAAATGCATTTTCAAGGTTTCTGCAATAAATAACATTATGAGACAAGCATATCATAATCAAAAACAGCTTTTCATGCAAAATATCTCACTCCATTTCATTTTGTAATAAATGTCTGAATCTGAAAAGGGCATATATGCTTGTGGCAGAATTAAATATAGCTCCATTTCAATTAAATGTTTGAAGATTTCATGATTGCCTGATCACTCAGATGCATCTTTTATCTGATTGAGGTATGCAAATCTCACATCATACTGTTTTTGCAACAGATGCTGCTTCAATCCAGTCAGAAATATTAGGATGAATTCAGTATTTGCTGCGTCATTTCATAAATGATTAGCTACATTACTATAGAACAATTTCCAGACTTTCCATAAAATTCACAGGATTTTTCATGAAAAGTAATTATATTATTCGACCAAAAATGTTATTTATAATTTATAAATTATATTATATTATATTATATTATTATATTAATTTTATTATTTATTTATTTATTTATTTATTTATAATCGGCACAAATAAGGTATACTCTTATAACATTTTCAAATTTCTTGCATTTTGCCAGTTTTACAAATTCCAGACAATTTGGTACTTCTGATTAATTGTCACAGGGTGTCCAGCATATAGTCCATTCCTTTCAATATTTTTGAGGACACAGTAATTTTTCTACAACTCAATGCTACATGAGATGAGTTTTTGCAATTCTCCATTTTTTGCAAAATTTCAGCATGCAGAAAATACTGTACAACTATTTTAAAGTAATTTTTAATGCTCAATTTCTCCCAAGGGCTTCTCAAAGCACTAAAATTCACAGGGGATTTGAAAATTTAAAAGGTAGTACAATTGAAACTTGATAAGTTGAACCTTCCTAAGCCAAATAGCTCCTTAAGTCAATATTTTTGTCAAGTACCTGTCTGAATTCCCTTAAAAACAATATATTAGAAACCTCCCTAATTCAAAGTCTTTTTCTCTCAAAACTCCTCAAGCCAAGTTTCTGCAGCTTTTTGGCTATCATTCTCTTGTTAAATGACAGAGAAATCCAATGCAACAAGTAAATTAATGTGTTTTGAAACGAAGAGACAGACTTATTGGGCAAATGAACCCTTGACTTCAGGTTCAGTATGATGTAAACTCATTCAAGAAGTACAGTAATTTCTAAGGCCCAAAATATCACCGTTTACCTTTTCCTGCAATTCTTTCACGTTTCCCGCAAAAAATGCTGGCTTCCCTAACTAGAAACCTCCCTTAACAGAAACATCCCTAAGTCGAATTTTTTCCAGGTCCCTCAAAATTCGACTTAAAGAGGTTCAACTGTATACTGTACTTTGTATTGGACCATTATCTAGATTTAAAATCCGGCTCGTCATCCCGAGATTGAATCAGCTAAAATATTTGCTTTCGAATTGAATTTATTCACGGCTGACGTCATTCAAAACAGCTTAGTCAAGCAAGTTAAAAAAAGAGACCTTCTCTCGCGTCAAGTTTGCAATTCAATTGAAAGCGCATGCATTTCGCAAAAACACGAACCTGCTAAAAATATCAAAGACGCTAAAGAAATTTATAGTAAAAGATTTTAAAAAAATAAAAGAGCGAGTTCAGATTGATTTTTCTGCGTCTCCATTTGACTCCGTGGGTAGTTTGAGGAGCCAGGGTTGGGATATGTCTTTAAGGGAAGCTGAGGGGTTTTAGTGAGATTGAAACCCTATGGCCCGGGTTTTATTCCTTGCACAGGGAATGCAATTGGATCCCTCCAACAGGATTCATGGGCGTCATAAAAAAGGCAAAAACCTGGGGGGGGGGGGGGGGGGGGGGGTTTGTCCAAATGCCTCAACTCCGACATATAAAGAGACGAGAGAATAACCCCTGGGTTTACGGAGATAAAATAATGATTTATTCCTTGCACAGGGAATGCAATTGGATCCCTCCAACAGGATTCATGGGCGTCATAAAAAAGGCAAAAACCTGGGGGGGGGGGGGAGGGGGGTTTGTCCAAATGCCTCAACTCCGACATATAAAGAGACGAGAGAATAACCCCTGGGTTTACGGAGATAAAATAATGTATTCCGTTCAACGCATGTTACTTTCTACAAAAAAGAGGGCTTTCCCACAACTTCCCCCAGTTTGTTTTATTCAAATTCGAACGGAAAATAACGGACCTTTCGTCAAAATATCAAAAATCACGACATGCTGGACATCGTTCCTGAAGACCCTTTTCCTATGATATATGTCTGAAAAAAAAACATGGCGATCGAGTCATATTTACCCTCTCCTTCGATAGATTGCATTGCAACGGAAAATTGAATTTCGTATATTAAAAATGCACAGTTAAAACAAATGTCTTAGCGAGAAATTTCATACTTCTTTTGTTTTCCGTTCTACAAGGATGCATTAATTCGGTGTGGGAAGATGGCATCCGCGTTTGCGATTCAATTTTCTCCTTTGGGCTTCTTCGTCCGCGAAAATCGCTTCCATTTTCAAGAAATAACGAGGGCCAACTGCATTTTCGACAATTTGAAGGAACATATTAATCCTTCGCATGTTTCGAGCAATAACGTCCAGCTACCGCACTCTCTTCCACCGCAGATTAACTTTCTGGACTCACTAAATAGGAAGATAAAATGAATTGAAAGCCCAAAACCAACTGCGCAAAAACAAGCCGATCACGAAAATCTAGGAAAAATGTACTCCTCTTACATTATTCCGCCTTCGACTCACCTCACTGGAACATATAACACGCCTCTTCGAGGTAGACACAAACAAGACGGCAAAAGCGCTTTCATAATTTGAAAAGTGGTACACTTTCAAACGTCACATCACTCTAGAGATGTTCAGTATCGAACAAAAACACTCCCACTTGTTCATCGAAGTCATTCGGGTTAAATAAAAACTGCGCGCGATATATTTTCTCCGAACCCACGCCGTGCAAAGATTTATTTCGTCCCGAGCGAATGAAGATCGCTGACGAAAAATTGTTCCACCGCCATCGAAACTTGTCTTCACTAATGATCCATGCTCATTATAATTAAATTTGATACAAGGTACGCGTTATGGGTTATACACGGTAATTATTCTACGAGGACTTCAAATAAGCACACTACATAAAAACACAGCTTTATACACCAGCTTTTTTTTTATCGTACGTTAGACCAAAACCGCGCACTTAATGTCCTAAATGTTCTCTTTAAGAACCAAAATACTCGTACTTATCCGAAGTTATTCGAGGATTCGAGGCACACACCTCAAAACGAAAAAAAAAAAAAAAACTCGACGAAACTGCTGCGCGCAAATTTTTTTCAGGGCTCCGGTGCGCGAAAGCATCGCCCACAAAACGCAACTCGGTGATCACTCAACACTTTTTTCTCATTCGCCCGACGTTCCATGATGCAACACAGGCCACATCAGTCCTAACACAAGGCTTTTTAATACAGTATCTTTCCGGATTTTAAAACATTCAAGACATGATGCAGTGTTCATGTACATATAATATATATAAAAATAGTGGGTATATATAGCGAGCATATATGAACG
>CAJPEX010001644.1:0-35673 GCA_905338405.1 Notodromas monacha
GGAAACGTGAAGAGGAAGTTGAAGAGCGAAATTCGTTTTCATTGTTCGCTTTTGGCAGAAAGAGGTCGAGTGTTGACCGGCTCGCTTTCAGTTCCTCGTCGTTACTTGACGGAAAGCCCCGAGTGTACATGTAAGGGCTTCTTGTTGTGCACAAAACGATGGCTTTAATATCAACGATGCACTCATGTCTACGATATAAGTTAGTCATGTATTCAGTTGTTACACTTTCCTTTTCAGAGAAAAAAATACAGTTGAACCTCTGTAGGTTGAATTTCTAGGGACCAGAAAAAAAATTGACTTAAGGAGGTTTTGATGTTCAGAGGTTTTCAGTTGAGGAAAGACACTTGTTGTGAGGAGAAGCAAAATAAGTGTGGGAAATCATAAATGAGGATGTTCTGGGCCTAAACTTGCTCCTTAATGAGTTTGCATTTAGCTGAACTTGGAGGCAGGGGTTAATTTGCTATATTTGTCTTTCACTTCCTTTCAAGATACACGAAATTATTTTTTTAAATCATTTTCTTGTATATATTTCAAGAAGATAATGACCAGAAGGCCTCAGAGAATTTGACTTACAGAGGTTTTAGAGAAAAAAGACTTCAAGTTAGGGAGGTTTTTAATGTTTTGATTGTAAGGGAATTCAGACAAGGACCTAAAAAAAATTTGACTTAGAGAGGAATTTTATTTACTGAGGTTTGACTTATTGAGGTTCAGCTGTATAAAAAAACTCTGTCAATTTATTTTTGAGACATTGAAGTGTGATGTAGGCCTCTCTTCCATCTCGCCTATACACTTTTTATAAGCAAGATAATTGTAGATCTGAACACTTCCTAAAATTTCGAAAGTTTACAACCTAAAACAGATCATTTATCGCCTACGCCATGAAATGCACTGATTCCAGAGAATTTAATTCCTGGGTGTCTGAGATTTTATTAAATATTCCACTTTGGAAAATCTCTCAGAAACGCAGCTGATGGTGAAGCATGGTGGATATATGTACTGTACGTATACATACATACAAACATACAGTACGTGTATCTCGGTGTTCTCAAGCTGAGATTGAAGGCAGCACTTGAGCAACGAAAGTAAACAAGTCTACACCAACAAAAGAAGCCGGTAATCTTGTTCCTTCACTGCTGATGCCGAAGAGAAGAAGACATAAGGACAACAACAACAACAACAACAAAAAGAAGAAGAAGATGAAGAGACAAATCGTGTCACGAGCTCTTCTCTTCCCAGGGAAAAACGGTCTCGAGTGTCGACGTAAATGATCCTCGTCCTTTTGATCTACGTTCCAGAGGCCCCTCAAGCCCTCGAAAGTGACACCATTAATTTTCCCTGACGCAGATGATTGTTATTGGTTTTGTGCTGTGGAAGTGACTGAATTGAATTTTTTTTCGTGGCACTACTTTAAGCAGGGAATGGCATCTTTAGCCTCGCGAATTACACAGAACTCAAATTTTAAAAAATTTCTACTGAAGGACATACTGCACTGTACAATTTTACAGAGTTTCTTGCAATTTAACCCTAGTTTGGCAACGGAAGAGGGTCAAATTGCAAGGTACCACCTATAAATTGCTTCCAAATATGCGTATACTTGCTTATTTGTTTGCAGTTTTAAGTGAATGTAAAACTTGAGTGAAGATTGACTGGATTTTTTTCTTGCATTTACGGTACAAACTTTCTCCAATTCAACTCTGCTTTTTGTCGTGTCGTTTCTATCCTCACCTTTATGGATCTGAGAAGGGAATAAGATGAGGTCTTGAGTTTTGAACTTGTGCCTCGTTTCAGCCTCTTGGCATGATGTATGAATGAATGGCCTATAACCAGTGAATGAAACGTGGGGAATGTAGTGATTGTTGTGTGTCTGGCTCTGGTCAGCATCGTGGTGGGCCTGGCAACAAAAGACCCCCACATGTGTATAGTTCATCCCAGATCGTGCCCAATGCACTCACGAGTCACGCACTGATCGCCGAACCCGAAAACCGGGTCGGAAAATATTATTCTCTGCCGTGCAAGTAAAAAAAAAAGAAGAAAAAAGAAAATGAATGAATAAAAATGATGAAAATTATCCATGGTGTAAACAAGCATTTTCCCGAAGTCCAATATTATTCGAGCAATCACGCGTATATTGGTCAAGTGAACATCTCAATACAAGGTTCTATCTTACACGTTATGCTTATCAATTTTTAATCATGAATGACTGTCACTTTTTTATATGAGGAAACCCCGATTCATGCAGTTGAGGATTTCAATGATTCTACTCAAGTTTCAGGTTTCAAATTTTCACAATCTTCCACGTAAGCAGGTATTTGATTAGGTATATGTGCTCCCTCCATAACTTAGAAGAAGATATAAATACGATAACTTTTGTGAACTGTGTACAATTTCAAACATTCGATAAAAGCTATAGGGAAATATACGCGCTTAGACTGAGCGAGATGTCTTTTTTTTTTTTTTAGTTCGTATGCCATTTAATGAAACAAATCTGTTGATTCTCAATGGGGTATTTATCTACCCAAAACGTTAATTAAATTATGAGTGCAAGGGGTCCTTGCTGATCAAAAGTTGTGGTCTTCAGCTACGTGGAGGAAAAGTGATGAACAATATTTTGCATGAAAACCTTTGTTCACAGCACGAAGTTATTCAGCCAAAACTTCTCGAATTTTAGAAAGGTTTGATTTAAAATCCGAGGTTTTTTTTGGTGTCAAATCTAGGCAAAAACTGAGCGATAGAATATAATTAAGGATACAGTTTTTCCTTTTCTAAACCTAAAATGTTTTAATTAAAAGGTCATTTTTTTGAGTAATATTTATTTTTATACGTATCAATGCTCAACTCACAATTAGTATCTTGCTCAAATGCACATTTTTTGGTCCATAGAATAGTTGTGATTGCTTGGAATGAAATAAATAATTTGAAATTTTGAGTGGAGGCATAGCATATTTCATGCCAAAAAAATTTATATTCACTTTTATGAAGGCATTGCTTTTGTTATACTGTAAATAGGACCCACTGTAATGGAAAGATATGCATATTTATCTTGTACATTGGCTGATTGATTATTCCAGGATATAATGTATATAATTTGTTTATTCAAGATCTCTTATTGGTAGTTCCTTCAACTGTTGTTGTAAAATATCTTTAAAAATTAGAAGGTTATTCCCTAAAAAAAAAAGAATCCTGCCTATATAGACACATTTCCCTTTGAAACAAATTGTTTTTGAAAAATAATAATTTTTCTTACAGACTATACTAGTGAACGCAAGAGAAAAATGAAAATTCATTGTAATTCTCAGTCCATTCCATGATGGCAAATTTTCAATTTGCGAGGAGTCCATTATTATCTTATTGGATGCATCTGATTTCTTCAAGATAATGACTTTCGAAATTTCGTTTTCAAGTATGAGAAGGAAGTTTGTGCCGATGAGTTTCGTATCTCGTGAACGACGAACTTATATCATCGGCTTCTGCAAAAAAAAAAACAAGAACCCGAGGAAGTGAGAGAGAGAGAGAGAGAAAAATATATCGAAAACAACCAAGTGGGTTCCTGATCCAGGTTGCGGGGACTCGGGATCCCGCGATGAGAAGGAGATTGATGATGAATCCCTGACCCCCCCCCCCCCCCAGAAAGCATTAACAAAAATAAGAACTAAATAATAAAAATGGCATCAGTCAGTCAGTCAACAGGCATTCTGCGCAGAGTCGTGATCCGCATTGCCACCCACGCAGTCGGGCACCACGGTCCTGAGAAAAATCTGACCACAGAAAACCCTGCCTTACCTGGGTGCTGCCGGATGTTGCAACTACCGATCAAACATCACTTAAAGCCCTCCTCCTCATAAAACATATTTCTTTCCTCCACCACTTTCAAATTTTTTTTCGCAACGATTCGGACTCGTGTTCAAATTTTTATCTATTTTGTTTCCGGCAACGAGGCGAAGAAATGGCGGAACGTGTTTCCTTCCGCTCCTCGGCGATTTTAGAGTAAAAGAACTTCGGAAGGGGGATTTAAACTCACACGAAAAAATTATGATGGCTTTAACAAAAGTTCCTGTGAGTAAACTTGGCCATTATAGTTTTATTTTCTAACCTTGAACCTTTCTAATTTGGGCAGCGGAAAACGCATCTGCGTGATGTGATGTACAAAATTTCCGATCCCATTACCAGTAGATAAACGTGGGAATCAATTTCCCGTGTGTGCGAATTTTCGAACGAAAATTGGTTCATCATTAGCTCGATCCACAAACATTCCATCATAGATCAGAAATAAGAAGAGCAATGAAATGTTTATAGCTTGTGCAATATTTGAGTCGAAATGGTCAAGGACGAGGACTTGAGAGAAATGGTCGACTTCTTGATGACGATTTCAGATGATTCGAAACCGTTCTTGCGTTTTCAGAGAATTTTTGAAAGATGTAACTGAAGTTGCTTCGAAATTGTTGAACGGTATGAAGAATTGTTTGGCCTTCTTCACAAAGAGCTTTTTTCAAATTCAGCTTCTTTTGTCGGAAAGGTCGTGGCAGTGAAGGTGAACGTCAAAAAATAGGGTCGAATAACTGTGTAGAAGTTTACAAAATTTCAGAGGATGCATGCTGTCAATTACAAATATTCCTTTGCAATAATTTAAATCATAGCAAATGTTACATGAATACTTACCTTTGACAGAAATGTGTTCTATCTTCTGTAATATCTCAGTCGTATATTCCCGAAATCTGCCGCAAGGATTAAGCTTAGGATGCCTCAACAGTTTATTTTTTTCGGCATTTCTATTGATCTCTGTTTCAATACCAATTTCATTGATTTGTTTCAATAGAGCTGTTAAAAGAAGCAGTTCATTTAAAAGATGGCATGTGTTAGTTGTATAGTTTATAATTTTGGGGAAAATTACCCCAGAGAATTTGAAACAATAATACTACAGTATAATTAAAAATAAATGCTGTGATTTTACTGGAGACTGAATTACACCACCAAAATACAATGAGACCCCCACATGCGGACACCTTGACATAGGGACATTCATTTTTCAATAAAAAGGGCATAAAAAAGGCCTGACATATGGGGACACTGACTCGACATGAGGATAATTGCATGATAAAATTGCCAATAAATTTCACAAAAATTGACATGTATTTGGCTTGATTGCAAGAAACAGATATTTCCAACCCTGAGATTTATGCAAGAAAAATTCTTTGTCATTTCTCCCATCATTTACCCATCCATTCAGCTAATTTAGAGAAATTACCTATTCCATAGAGGGACTTCCTTCTCTCTTTGTGACTTGAATGTTATTTTTGTAGATGCCAACATTTCAATGTACAGTACAGAGATATGTTATTCAATTCTCCAAATGTTCTTATTGAGTTGAAAATATGTTCACTGAATCAAATTCAAATGGCAAACAATTTTTTTCCTGGAATTCTGAAGAATATTTCTTTCATAAAACGCCAATTAAAAATTATATAATGTAAGTCTAAGGGAAAACAAGACTCAATTTAGGGACAATTCAACTTAGGGACACTCTTGATGCACCAATTATGTCCACATCTGGAGGTCTCACTTGTACACGACAAAGATTAGTTAGAGTCATGATAATTTTTATTCGCAAACCTGCGCTAGTGAAGTGAAATCCGCCGAGTTTCACTGAATTTTTACTGCAAAATTCTCCTAGATGGTAAATGTTCAGCAATCGTGAAGAAAGTGTTTCAATAATTTATAAATATACAAAGAATATGCAGAAAAAAATCAAATGGTCTTTTCGACTTTCCAGGGAATCTTCCCCGAAATACAGAGCACAAAATAGTTTTCCCTCGCGAGCGGAAATCCGCGCGTAAAAAATGAAACTCACGCACTTTTCGTTTCCTCAACAAACAGCTTTTACAAACAGGTACTTGCAAAGATTGATTGATTGAATGATTGACTGCAAAGAAGACTGACTCTTCGCATTCCGCCGAAACAAGTAAAAATATCATCTGCGCGACGATCCAAATCCACCGAAATAAAAATTTTTTCTCGAAATTTCTGCACTTTTTGAGTAAAAAATCAAGACGAACCGACTTTTTTTTTGCAGCTTCCTGTTCGTACAAAAACAAAATATGTCTCGAGGGGGAAAACTAAGAAGTTCGTAAAAAAATTTCGTCATTCAAACCTCGGGTAAAATCTTTATGAAAGCAAAATTGCGGTGCAAATCGTCTCAGTACCCTTCCACGTTAAACAAAACAAAAAAACTTTTTTGGCTCTTGGCTTCAGAACCACAACCGTCCGTCTCTCGAATTTCCCTTTCATTCAGTTTTCTCTTTTTCTCAAACACATCTTGCGTTCAAAAAAAAAGTTTCCAATCGCTTCCTATTCTTCTTTCCCATGCACTGAGACGATGGAAAAATACTTTGATCAACCACAATTTCTTCGTTTGGACGGAGTTCTAAAGTTACCCTGGTCATGGAAAAAAAAATAATCGAACCCTCATTTCCAAGAGTTATTGTAAGAAAATATTACGCATATGCCTTCGTTTCAATTCGGAAAATGCATGAAAAATTGAAATGGTCAAGCTTAAGTCCTTGTTGAGAATTTATTTCAACAACAAAAAAATATGCGTCCTGGTTTCTAAAGAGAAAAGATGCACAGCAAATTAAGCCGACGTATTGTAAACAAATTTAATTACCTGCCCGATTTAATAACGATCGTCTCTTTTCCTCGTTTCCCGCGAATTTAATTAGAGCTCGTACTCGGTGTTTTTTTTTGTTTCCTCATCAGAAATGCAATTGTTTGTTACAGGAAGAGAAGGAAAGGCCGAAGGGGAAAACTGAGCTTAATTTCACCTGCAATTACGTCTAATCATCGGCGGCCCGTCAGCCAATTGCTTCCTCGTTGCCTACACAAACTCGCACCGTACAAACACTCACACTTCACCTACTGCGAATTCAGGGAAAGAGAAAAAAAGGAGCAACAATGTAACAACTCAGAGGAGGAACAAAAGAAATGAAATGACAAGATGAAGGAGAAGAAGGAGAAGAATAAATGGCAGCCGAACTTGAGAGTAATTATCCGTCATTATCTGTCCGAGTTGATGAGGAAAAACAAACATGCATCTCGTCATTTATCGTAAGAACAAAGATCTTGAGCTGATCCTATCTTGAATTCAGACGATGATTCGGAAAACCGTTCAAAATACAGAATTCTCTTCAGTTATTTGATGAAAAATGTACCGTATTCAAAATATAAACAAAAAAGAATAAGAGAGAGGTGGTTTTCACCATAAAGAAGTGTAAATCTCAGTTCCAATATCAATTCTTAAATCACAACTACAGTAAAACCTCGATAATTTGAACCTCTGTAAGTCTAATACTTGCCTATATAATATGTCGAATTGATTAAAAGCCACTGTCTGAGTTTTTTTTTTAAACAACGCATTAATAAACTCCCTGACTTTCCCCCTTAAACCTCCATAATTCAAATTTTCTCTAGGCTTCTTGACTATTATTTTATTGACACAGGCAAGAGTACAGCAAAAAAAAGGCAACTAGATGCATTTTGAAAGGAAGTGAAAGACTAATTGGGCCAATGAACCGTTGCGTCCAACTTCAGCATCCTGTAAACTCATTCAAGAAGCAATTTGAGGCCCAGAATATCACCAATTACAATTTCCTGTAATTATTTTTTTCTCCCCCCTCCCCAACAAAAAATGCATTTTTCATAATTTTCAACCTCCATAACTCCAATGGTTTTGCTGATCCCCCAAAGTTAGACTATACCATATTTATTCAAGTACCACGCGCCCTCAAGTAAGGTGCACACAGGGGTTTTTCAGTTGAAAATTTTGCAAAAATCCTATCTCCAAGTAAGACGCGCACCCCAATTTTTAGTGAGTCTAAAACCATAAAATTTCACAAATAAAAACAAAAAATTTGACTTTAGGCGTGAATTTAACAAAAATCTGATCAATTTTCAACTTTTTCAATACAAAAATGTTTTCTTGTTACTTTTGTTCAAAATTTCTCCATTAAAATTAAGTATAATGCACACATAACTTCCTAAAACTTATTGAAAATGTTGTACCTGCTTATGATGTGCACCCCTTTTTTTCTTCTGAAATAAAAAAGGTGCGAGTGGTACTCCAGTAAATATGGTATTACATTTTTTAAATTTACACTTCCTTATTCTGCTAATAATTAGACCAACGCATTTATTCCCGTTTTTTTTTTAGACTCAACGTTATGAATTGGATTTCCTTTTTTCCATCACTTTGTTCTGCAACCATAGACGAGGAACGAGAAGGAGAAGAATAAGAAGAGAATACAAAATGGAAATGAATGAAAAACGCGTTCCTAAAAAAAAAAAGCGTCGGTTCGCGTGCACGTGGTCTCAAGTGTCCACCAGATTGTCACCTACATGATAATCAAGGGAAATCGGTCGCCGGTGTGGGTTCGGTCGTCGGGGTCGTCGCCGGGCTACTGGTGGTGCCGCCGCCACAACCGCCGCCGTCGCCGCCGCCACCTCCGTCGTCGTCGTCATTGCTGTCTTGTGCCGCTGCCGCCGCCGCTGTCTGAGCGACGACGGGTCGTCGCACTGGGACCGAACCCCGTCTGGCAACTGTCTCTTGGGCACGTTGTAAACGAGGAATTCGTCGCAACCCGGGCACCGGGACCCATTTTCCCTCTTCTTCTCCTCTTCGTCTCCTTCTTCTTCTTCAGCTTCGTCTTCGTCCACCGGGCCGTGTTGGCGGTTGTGGCGGTGGTGTTGGTGGTGGTTGTTGTCGTCGTTGGGGAAGCTGAGCGACAGGCCCTGGTCTTGGCACAGGGCCCGGCCCTCGGGCACGAATGGCACGCCGGTGTCAGTCCAGCTCAGTTTCCGGTACACGTACCGCCGCTGGTCCGTCTCGCCATTGACGCATTCTTGCATGAAGCACGTGTCTGCTGCTTTTGCCTTCTTCATCTGCGCAGACAAACAACCAAGAAAATTGAAATTTCAATTTTAATTTTAAAATAAAAATAAAAGGAACAATGAAACCGCTAAGAGTATCACAATAGCTGCTTCATATACTGTACTGTACAACGAACGCCTCACTTCGAGGAATTCTCATCAGTAGCACAGTACGTTTAAACTAATCATAATAAAGTGAGACCCCCACATGCGGACACCTCAACATGCAGACATTTCGACATGGGGACACTTATTTTTTCATAAAAAATAAATAAAAAAGGCCCAACATCTGGAAACTGGCTCAACATATGGACATTGTGCAATAAAATTGCAAATAAGTTTCAGGCCAAATTACTAGAAACAGATATTTCCAGACCTAAAATTGATACAAGAAAAGTTCTTGGGCATATTTCTCTCACAAAATTACCATCCGTTTAGCTAATTTTAAAAAATTACCTCTGGCATAGAGGAACTTCCCTCTCTCTTTTTCACTTGAATGTTATTTTTACAGAGAATGCCAACATTTTTATGTACTGTACAGAGTTATCAGTATTCCATTCCCCAATTCTCCCCAGGACCTCTGCTTTGAAAATATTCATTTGATGACCATGTGGCCATGACAGTTGGAAAAAATTAAGAATAAGTTCATATATTCCATTCCCCAAATGTCCATATCTTGTTGAAATATATTGATTGAATCAGTTTAAATTGGGAGACAATTTTTATTTTCATGGAATTATGATGAGTATTTTGTCCATAAAACACCCATTAAAAATTTTATAATATAAGTCTAAGGGAAAATGAGACTCAACTTAGGTATATTTCGACTTAAGGACACTTTTTTGATGCACCAATTATGTCCGCATCTGAGGGTCTCACTGTATTTCAACCCGGGCAAAATAAAGCTTTTTTCATCAGATTATCTCCGAACACTGAAGTGTGTATAACAGGAGTCCAAAATTGGAGACAGTTTTGGGCTAAAAAAAAAAAAACAACCACAACAAAAAACCAGAGTTTCTGCCATCATATGCAGCAGCAGTCCGAAATTAACCAGACTGAACACCTCTATAGTACAGTGTATGGATAGACCCCGATGATGCCACAGGGACTGATGGAGGGGGGAACCCGATCCCAGAACCCGTTAAATGCCTCGTGCATGCGCGCTAATAATAATAATGCCTCCTCATCCGTTCGTCCCATGCGGTTATTTCTATAAACGCAGTGACGAAAAACAAGAGTCCCTTGCCGGCTTTTGCCTCGGGGGCATATGCGAGCCAATCGCTATCATTATTATCATCCATCGCCATCAACATCAGCATCGATTCTCCGCGCGTGAGGAGATGAGAAAATATAATACGAGGGCATTTCCGAAAGTTGTCAAGGGTATATTTATGAAACGCCAGTGAAACATTTTCGAAAATTGTTAATCAGGAAATATGTGACGCATTTACTTTTTGTTTTCTTGCGAGCCCGAAATATTTGATGGCTTTTCCATGCTTGATATGCTGCGCTAAATTAGATTCGCAGTTCAAATGTACGGTTCTGATGACGAGCACGTTCTTTTGGAAAGGTTTTTTCTTAATTTTAGTAATCAAATAACGCTTTCGATAATTTTAAATTCACAGACGCGAGGGCTAAAAATATTGATTTTCATAGGAATTATTTGAAGAAGACAGCACAGTATTTAGGTGTCGAGTGAAGCACAGCTTGAATCCTCTGATTTTAGGTAAATTGAATGTAATGTGATGAAAATCGTGATGAGAAAATTTTAATAGGTTCTGAATTTTTCGTAAAGCAATTTTACTGTTCAAAACGTGCCCCGAGTTTTCATATACCGGTATGTTAATATGAAACACGAATTTGTACGATAAAATTCGTGATTTTCAGCTTCATTTTCGTCGATTTCAGTTGGAGTCTCCATTGTTTTATATCTTCGTCTTTAATTTCTCAACAGTTTTTCTAAACTTTTCTCATTGAAAATCTTCGGGAACAATGACAATAATAATTTTTTAAATAAAACTAATGAAGTCCAGCATCCTTTTTTGTTTGTTATTAATTTATGAAAGTGTATTGAGAACGATATGCTTCTCATCACTTCTAAGCTAGGAGGACAGCTCGAATTCAATTCATGTGCTATTTATTTCGCGGAATATCTACGTTTGGGAAAACGGATGATTGATATTTGAAAATCCACGTGAGAGGAAGCTGAATCAGGAATGTGAAGTTTTGAGAAGAAAAAAAAAGATGGACTCGAAGAAGTCCGCAGACTTTTGAAAGTACCCAAGCAATGCCTGGCTTCATGCAGCATAGAATTTGAGAATATTATGCAACAAAATTGAAAAAAAATGGAAGAGCGGAAAAGAAGAAAAAAAAAGAAAAGAAACCCGGGTATCGACAATAAGGAAGATGGCTTAATCCCGGGGTCTGGGTTTCGTCACCTTTAGCCAGGTGCTGATCGGATCGGTCGGTCGTCTTTTATTCCGTGGCGGCTTCCCTGGGGTTTTTATTTTTATTTTTTTAAATCAAATTTTTTTTTGAGTGGATGACCGGCTTTCCTATTTCTGGTTTCGTTTAAACAACAAGCGAGCATCACCCGCCCGTTATATCCCCGCGACGAAGAGTGTATTATTGCTATTATTTCGGGTTGTTGCCGGGTTTATTGTGTGCTGCTGCCTCCTCTGAAAGACGTTCGTTAGAATGAGAGCAGACCCGGTTGCTGTTCGTACAAGCACCGTGTGATGAATGAAATTTGTCTTTATTGTTCAACATTGAAGGAAAGTTGAATGGGTTCCTCGCGAAAAAAAAAAGAATAACGTGAGAAAAACGCAGGAATGACTCCAGCGTGGTTCGTGTTCCGGATAATGTACGACTCGGGTAATTCAATTTTCGCGCAATGGATCCGGGTTGACCCCGTCTCGAATAATGAATAGACTGAAGGAAAAAGGATTGCCCATGTGTACTGGTACTGTATTACAGTATCCGACTTGCGGTAGGAATTATGAAAATTTTTGAATCGTTTTTCAAACAAATGAAACGATTTTTAAAAATATCGATTATGCTGGGCATTTTTTCTTGTTTCTGGGTTTTCCATTTTTTAAAATACAGTGAGACCCCCACATGCACACACGCAACATGAGGACAATTTGACATAGGGACATTTATTTTTCAATAAAAAATGCATAAAAAAGGCTTGACATATGGACACTGACTTGACATGAGGACATTGCATGAGAAAATTGCCAAAAAAATTGACTTTTATCTGGCTTGATTCCAAGAAACAGATATTTCCAACCCTAAGATTTATGCAAGAAAAATTCTGTTACTTCTCCCATCATTTTCCCATCCATTCAGCTAATTAAAAAGATTGCCTAGTGTATTGGGGGACTTCCTTCTCTCTTTGTGACTTGAATGTTATTTTTTTAGATGCCAACATTTCAATGTACAGTACAGAGATACACTATTCAATGCTCCAAATGTTCTTATTGAATTTAAAATATGTTCACAGAATCACATTCAAGTGGCAAACAATTTTTTCATGGAATTCTGAAGAATATTTCTTCCATAAAACACCAATTAAAAATTAAATGATGTAAGTCTATGGGAAAACAAGGCTTGAATTAGGGACAATTCAACTTAGGGACACTCTTGATGCACCAATTATGTCCGCATCTGGGGGTCTCACTGTATGGGAAATACTTTATTCATCATGAAAAAATTTTCAAGCGATTTTCAACTGATTAAATGTGGCCAATAGCTTTACTTCCTTCATGAAGGTACGATAGGGTTCTCAAGTCCGCTAGCCATTCTATTTAGTTTTTTCAGTGACTTTAATTTTTTATAATTAACTTCTCATTAGAATAATTGAAGTTCATCAAATGAGGCACACATTAATTCCGAAAAAGGAAAAAAATTGATGAACCTAATTTAGTTTCGTTTTGTACAAGCAGTAAGCCAATAAAATATTTCAGTATTATTTCTTTCAATTTTTTTGTGAAGATTATAAATTGAAATCCTCTGCATTACTTCAAACATTATCTTCAAAACTGCAGAAATAAGTTTGCTAAAAGTCGGCAATTTTTTTCCGCAGTTGCATGAAGAAAATTTACGACAAAAATACCAGGATTTAATTTTCCACTTCGAAGAATCGAAAATAATTCGCGACGTTACTGATACAGCGTTCTACAAGTTTGAAATCTTTCAATGTACATTTTATAAAGTGGCCAACCTTTAAAAGTTCCTGGGCTTAGTGAGTATCATTTATTTCAAACAAAAAGACACCTAAAGAAATTTCCAAAAAGAAATTGTCTGTATACTCTATTTTTTCAGGTTTTCAATTATTTTCGCGCAGAAAACAACCCAAAATTATTCCTAGACCAAGAATAAGATGGTGAAACCCATTATGACACTTCAGCTTTATAATATTGTTGTCAGCATACAGGTCATACGATTAAATGATTTTCATCAAAGTTTGATACATCTTGTTGAGAGCAAAAAAAAAAAAATTCAGAAGCATGTTTGTGAGTCCAGGATGCGATGCTCCCTTATTTTATCCCTTTTTTTCGCGCTCATTTTGCCCACTAAAGCCTCCAAGGCTATAAGTGCAAAAAAGGCAAGATAGCGAAGGCGTATATAAAGGTGTAAAAACCATGAAAAGAAATATCGATAAAGAAAAAAGGAGCAAATTCTACTGATGAAAAAAAAGGAGAAAAAATGGGTAGAAAAGTTTAGAATTCTACAGAATGTTGCAACAACAATAAAAAAAGAAGAAGAAAAAGGAGAAGACGATGAGAGAAAAATACATGCGCATCTGCCGCATTTGCCAAAAAATAAAATAAAATACAAAAAACGCTTTTGCGGCACGCGGGGGCGTGATTCGCAATAACGATCGAGATCCCGTGACGAATGAACGGACGCTGGTGGCGACCAGGTGTCTGTCTCGTCCTCAGTCCGCTATTTTTTCTCTTTTCATCCACCCTCCCCCCCCCCCCCCCCCCGTGACTTTTCCTTTTTCTTGCCGAACAAAGAACGAAACTAAAAAAATTATAATACTTTCGGGATGACGAGGAAAAAGTTATGGCTTATGTAGACAGCAACCCGTTCCTGAATGCGTGCAGCACGTTCAGCACCCCAGCTTTTGGCAGGACGAAGAAGATAATGTATTCGCGAGGAAGGATTTTGCGGAAATGTGGTACATATGAAAGGGATATTTTAGGTCAGATGTTGCTGCTTACACGTGTATCAATTCAAGAAAGAAGGCAATCAAGAGTGAGGTTGTAAACGTTACATCGTGGTTGGTCAATTAGCTAGTTAGACAAGGAAAATTACGACAATTTCCTGATTTTGTGAAGAATCCTTGAAGCTTAACTGTAATGCAATTGCACACGTTTTTTTTTCAAAGAAAAGTTTAACATATATCATATTTGTAGCACGTTAAAATTGAAATAGATGGCGAAAAAAATGTTCAATTTGATGAGACAAATTCCATTCAAATTGGTTAACTAATTTTTAAAGAAATTATTCATGAATGACATTATACGGGACAGAGAACGAAAATTTAATGAATATTTTAATCACGAACTTCAGCTCATGAAAACATCAGTCACAATTCAAAAACGTTGTCTAATTGAGGAATTTCAGCTGATTTACATGTTTTGTTGAAGTATAAAAAAAAACTAAATCAATTCCCCAATCAATTTTTGAGAATTTGTGATACATGAAACGAGTATTTCAGTCTCATTATACCAGTTGTTTCAGTTCAAAAACTTGGCCAGTCCTCATGCTTCCAGCAGATCGAAACCTGAATCATAAAATTGTATTCCGTATGCAATTTTAAACAACATAAAAACTTTAAAAATATTGGGATAACATTTTGTGTAAACTATTAAGGGTTCAAGAAAGAAAGAGTTTTTGTATCACCTCATATATATACAATACCTCATATATACACATGATGAAACAATATCAGAGCAGTGAAATTAATGTGTTCAGTTGATTTTCTTGAATGAGTATCATTCTATTTGAATATTTCAGTCAGTGTGGGGATGAGAAACAATATATACTCATCCCCAAACTGACGGAAATATTCAAATAAAATTATACTCGTTCACGAAAATCAACGGAACACATTTAATTCCACTGCTCTGATATTGTTACTCGTGAATAATAATAAAAAATACTGCTTCGTCACCCGATAAGCAAAACCCGGAATCCATTTCCCAAGCCATTGCAATTGAAAGTCTACCCTTGGTATACGCCAGAACATTAAGAAAAAACGGAAATCATATGCGTGAACCGACAGCATTCCTGCTACTTCCTTCTGGGAATGCGGCACCCAAAAGGAAATAAAAAATTAGTGGAAAAAGACACAAGCCCTCGGAATGAAAGCGAATATGGGTTCTTCCTTCTTCTTTTTTTTTTTTGCGTGTGTAAGAAAAAAAAAGAAGAAATATATACAGGCGACAGAAACGCGGTGAAGTGGGAGGAGAAGAAGTTGTTACCGATTCGCTGCACCTCACACGCCCGACTATATGCACCAGGGATTGCGACGAGATAATTACAGGGGAAGCCTATCTTCCTTCGTGTTTTTCTCCTCGTTTATTATCCCACACCCCCATCTTTTTCTTCTATACGCATTATTCTCCTTTTTTTGTTGTTGTCTTCCTCCTGCTTCGTCTTCTTGTTCTTCACTTCTTTGAATAACCTCCCCATATCAGAGACAACGACACAGTGCCTGGGAGGGATATATCATCGCTTTTCACGCGCCCAGGACATAATGGAGATGAGTCGAGACACGAGGAATGGAAAGGAGGGCCCCACGCACGCGCGAGCCGTGATCACAAGGTCGCCCGACTGTCTCGCCGAGTGGCCAATTAAATCAAGGAGAAAAAAGTGCAAAAAATATATATAAGCACATTGTAAGTATGAAAGAAAAGGAAGAATAAGCGGAAAAGACAATAAAGGTAAGAAAAGATGAGGAATCTCAACAAAACGGATTCCTCGCTTTTCGCACCCCGATGCGCGCGAGGGTCCCCATTATTAATATCACAAGTAATTCGCGGCGGTCTGACGAACCGAAATGGCGGAAGAAAAAAAAAATTATAGCAAGTATAATAAGTAGCGTGCTTGAAATACAATTTTTTTGAATTTCGAATATGCAAGTTGTGCAGTTTCGTGTTTTTCTATATACAAACAAAAATAAATGAGGAACACGTATATCTTTCAAGTTTTATTAAAAGTTTGAGTCACTGCTTAAAATGTATGTCATACGAAATACAATTCATTGGCAAGTTTCCCTGTATACGTCGCCAATCCCTTGAATCTCTCTGATGAAATACAGTAAAAGGTAATCCGAATCCGTCAAATATTCATCGAATTTTGTCACTAAAAGTGGACTCTCTCTCTCTCTACAAAGAAATTCAAGAGACCAGAAAATGATGCTGTAAAGAGAATTCTGTTGTAGAGAACCCCTTATAACAGGGTAAGAGGACCATAAAGAGAAATCGTTGTAGACAGAGAGAGAGAGAGAGAGAGAGAGAGAGAGAGAGAGTGCACTTGAAGTTTGCTGTAATATCATAAAATTCTGACAAAACTTGTGTGAATAAATATAATCATGAAGATTCTACAAAATAAAATTTCTCGCCCTTGAACGGTTTACCATTGAAGTTTCATAATTGCATAATTCCCAAATTTTAAACCTCGTGTCGTCTGAAAATAAGGTCTATACCCTACTATATTACACTGATATGCAGTTCGTCTGTTATTTCATTGTAAAGAATTTCTTTTGTTCTAGGAAAAGCTTTCCTAACTCAAAACCGAAATCGCGCCAATAAAATTTAAGATCCAATTTAGTTGAGTAAGAATCAGCCTCGCAGGTTTAAAGGGGCGAGACTAAACGTACAGTCTCTTAATTTTAACCTAATTTCAATTTTTAAAATTTTTGCTACGCGTCTGTTGATCTTCTAGTTCATATACTTTTCTAAAAAATTTTGCGGGATCAGCCATGCAGCCACCCAGCGAGTGAACCCGCTAAATACAGAAGGAAAAAAAAAGTGGGCGCTCGGTGGAGGGCACGGGGGTTTATTTGGCTCTGGCCAGGCTTTGCATACTTGCGAACACTCACACAAACACAGAAGCATTCTTGCAACCAGCACTCGAGGCGAAAACGGCTCAATTCGAACCTTCCCGCAAGAATAAAATGGTCGAGAGAGAAAGAGAGAGAGAGAGAGACCACATAAGAACTCCTTCCTTTTTTTTTAACCGCCTTGGCAAAATGTTGAAGGGATGCGCGGTCTTTTGTGCGCGTGAGGAGGAAAAACTAATCGGCACTTCCTGCCGCAACAAAATATTGTATAAGCAGAAGAAGAAGAAGAGGGGAAAAGAATCATCGCATTTCCTGTGTCCTCTTCTCCTTCTTCTTCTTCTTCTTCTTCTCAAGCAAGACTGGTCTGGGGGTGGCAAATATTTGCGTGTGGGCCCCCACTGGTGCAAAAAAAAAGAAAGGCGGAATAAAAAAAAAAGGAAATTCGCACAGGAAGGAACGAGGTTTTTCGGTCCGTTCGAGTTTCTCCTTTTTCCTTCGCTTTTCGGGTTCGTTTGTGATGTGTTACCCAGTGTTGCCAATCGGGGTCGTTTTGTTGAGAGGATATCTCTTTTTTTGTTGTTGGGTATATCACTTCCGCTGCTTTTCTTTGGTATTATATCAATTGCATGCCTGAGGGGGGTTTTTTTTCTTTTCTTTGGGGTCATCCCGAGTTTCACCGAAGTCATGCGAAACGTTTCCAATCCCATTGAGGGATGAAATATTCCATTCTGGGGTGTCTTCTTTGAAGATGAATGTGGGGTCCGGAAATAGCGAAGCTTTTCAAAAAATTCCCTCCTATACACAATTCACAAGCAAGGTGTCTTTCTAAAGCAGTTCATCTCATACGCTTAAATTTATTTCACCTCATCTGATCCCACGTATGAAAATAATACATTTCATGAAGTTACCCTAAAACATTTTTTTTTTTGTGATGCAGGAATTGCCTGTAGCTCATACTTGGATTGTTATGGCATGTACGTGATCCTGTTCTTATAGGAGTCATGAATATTTTTCTGATGAAATAGTGCATTTTGTTCATGTACATGTCGGTGTGTTAGTTTCAACTGAAATAATTCATCGAATTGAAGAAAGAGCCTTTCATGTCCAAGAGCGTGAAATTTTTCTCCCTGGCAGTTGTCTAAACTTTATCAATTTACTCTGACTATAAACAATGAGCAAACTCTGAATTTTTAATCACTTTAAAAGTCTATATTTCTACGTGTACTGTACTTTGCCAGCAATCATTCCAAAGGATCTACGATTTCATTCGGCCATATTAAATCCCCTTTTGGTTTTAGCTTGAGAATCGCAAAATGACACTTTAAGAAAATCGTTACTTACAAGTAGCAAAAAAGAAAATATTTAGTTTAATCATTACCGGAGCAGAGTTTTGTGAGGAACTTTTACATAAAGAGAACTTTTTGTGTGTAAGCTTCTTCAGAAATTAGCTGTACTACTCTAAATATAAACACTTCTAGTATTAAACGCCGTTAGAAGCTCCTTATTAGGTTCACGTTTACTCTGGAATAATGCGAAATATTTGCATATTATTTCAGTATTCTAATCAATGGCTTGAAGCCTGTTCAATTCATCGATAAATTATTGTGAAAATTGAAAAATAAAAATAAAACGTTACGCCATCGCATACAGAAAGAAAGCAAGGAACAGTCAAAAAACCTTTTTTGCACGTTAAATGGAAACTGAGTTTAAATAAAACGAAGATAACATTTTGAAAACGAATTTATAAAATTTTTAGAAGTTTAAAACTTTGGCTGAAATGCAAGAGACGCTTCCATTTCGCCAAATAACTGGAATTATTCCTTAAACTAAAAAAAAAACATTCGTTGACGAATTTCCGTTACTCGTTCGGTTGAAAATCCCGCAAAACCGCGTAAAAGTTTCAAAATGAACTTCCTGATAAACATGGCAGAACGGAGGAAAGAGGACAGCGAAAATAAAATACATGTTCATGTATTGGTTTTTCGTCCCGCCTGCGCAAAAAAACCCAGCGAAGATGGGATTTTATGCGAGGGCAGATGCCCGCACTCTGCAAATTTGCCAGGCAATGGTGAACACGGCACTAAACTTCCGTAACTTTTTTTTTAAATTTCACTTCACATTCTCATTTTTTCTCTTTTTTTTGAAAATTAAGTACGATTTTGGAAAGTCGGCAAATTTTTTTGGAACCACCAATTCAACGGGCGCCCTCTCGGGAGTTTCACGGTTTTTATTCAGCGGTGAAAAATGATTTAACTCGAACGATGCCCAGATTTCGTATGATCGTTGAGGAAATCTAGCCCTGAGTTGGAGAAGAACCCCAGACAATTCTCGAAAGCGAGGGCAGCGAAAAACTTTGCACTTTTTCTGCAAAATCGTCCTACGCTGCAAGCAATAATATCACTACTGTATTTTAATCTTTTTTCCCTCTAAACAAAACAGGCTTTTATTGATCTTCTTGTGGAGCTGATCTTTTTGATCTAATGAAATATGCACACAAAAAATGGATTGATTAATACACGAATGGGTAATGAATGCTTTTTTTGAAAGTTAGGAAGTGATTTTTTTAAACCACGACGAGGGAGATCACTGGGAAAATAAATAGATTAACTGAGAAATATTATGGAACAAGCATTTTATTTGACAGCTATTTCGACTGAAAAGAGAGGAACAGTATCCTCTCAATATTCCTCAAGAAACGAAGGCATAGTTTTCACCCCCCTCAAACCTTCATAACTGGAATTTTCTGGATGCCTTTTTTGCCATTCTTTTCGTGACACAGGAAAGAGAAAATCAATTTTTTTTTAATGTAACATGCTGTGTTTTGAAGGGAAGTGAAAGAATAATTTGGCGAATATACCTCCTTTTGCCTCCATAAGTTCAACATCCCATCAACTCATTCAAGAAGCAATTCAAGGAACAGAATATATCACAAATTATTACAATTTCCTACAATTCTTCTTAAATTTCTCCAACAAAAAACGCTTGCTTATACCCTAAGTCGGAACCTCTTCAAACCAATTTGTCCCTACTGGCATCTTGAAGTGTCACTACAAGAGATTCGACCGTAATTCCAGGATTTACAATCACAACTCTCGTCAAACAAGACAGCGCGCGATTTTCCAGAAAATTGACAATGTTTCGGTGGGGATCATTGGCCCAAAAAAAAATCCGCAATGAATTTACGAAAGCCCAATTCCCTAAATTTATACTCTTTTTTTCAACAGATGTAAATACAAAAAAAAAATGGAAGGGAGGAATCGGCGCAGCAGCTAAGCGGAATAACGCAAGGAAGGTTATGGAGCATTCGTGCTCCTGCATTTTGATGCCGGGCGGTCATGCCTGGCAATCCGACGCCGTTGCGTCACCCGCGTGGGAAATATTTCACCACTTGAGAACCCCAGGGAGGTGAAAAAGGGTTTCTTCCGCTTCCCTTGATATGAACCCAAGGAAAAGGAAAAACCATTCGATGGCTGCCACTATAAAAAACTGACAGCGAGGACACAAAAATAAATAAAATAGTGCCGTTATAATATTTTTTCTAGATAGGAATCAGGCAAACGGATGCCTTCACTTCGTCAGCTTGAAAAAGTAGACTCTATAGAATAGGATCATTAGAGAAAAGCCGATCAATTATAGCACCTACATTAACATTATCGATAGTTCTCGTAGAATTTTATTTTTTGAATGAATATCACGATTCTGTTTCATTTGAAATCCTGTAATTCTTTCTGAAGTCGCTGGAAAGATTTGAAAATAACACATTTGATTTTGGAATCCATGTCGCAAGATTTCCTAAATGAATGTAATTGTAACATAAATTTTTGCATGTACGCAAAATCCAAAGCTACACATATTTGAGTGAAAACCACTTCAAACGTATCCCAATCATAGAGGGTTTTTTCTTTTCTCTTGATCGAAACCTAAGGAAAAGGAAAAAACAATTCAATGGTTACCACTAAAAACTGACACCGCACAAAAATAAATAAAATACAGCATTTCAGTTATTTTTTTTAAAGGCAGGATTCATACAAACGGATGCCCTTCACTTCGGCAGATTGAAGAATTAGACTTGAAAGAATTGGATCATCAGTGAAAGGCTAGATCAATTAGCACCTACATTAACATTATCAATAGTTCTTGTAGATTTTATTTTGTGAATGAATATATCATGATTCTGTTTCATTTGAAATCTGCAACTCTTTCTGAAGTTGCTGGGAATATTTGAAAAGAATATACTTGACTTTTAAATCCCTTTCAGCACAAGATTTCCTAAATAAATATAATTTGAAAATAATTTTTTGCATGCACGCAATATCCACAGCTACACATTTTTCCGTGAAAACCAATTCAAACGTACGGTATTCCAAAATTAGAGGGTTTAGTCAGTAAACTAAGCAATTGAAAAGTACATAGAATTGCTACTCGATACCTGATCTTGAAAAGTGCTAATGACTGAGTAATTTTTAACTTTATACAGTATTAAAAGTCCAATAAATTGCAGATTTCATGGGAATTACCTTTGCGAATTTGCAGTTAAATTATCTAGTATAGGAGATGGTAAAAAAAAATTGTCCATTTCGGGTCACCCTACTTGAGATCGTATACTACCTCTGTTCCATCGAAATAAATGCTTTTATACTAGCTCGGAATAGTGTGCGTGAATTTTCTTGACGCGTATTTTTGAGACATCTTATTTTTCAGATTTTCAAAGCATCCAAACAAAAATCTTTGGAAACTGAAAACGATGCGTTTCGGCGATCGGGTTCAGACGTGACGGAATATCCAACGGAGGGAAAACACGGTCGAAAAACGCTTCAGCGCACTTTTTCTCTCTATTTTTTTACAAACAAAAATCTTTGGAAACTGAAAACGATGCGTTTCGGCGATCGGGTTCAGCCGTGACGGAATATCCAACAGAGGGAAAACACGGTCGAAAAACGCTTCAGCGCACTTTTTCTCTCTATTTTTTTTTCTCTCAATTTTATTTTAGCTTTCATTGTTCCAAAACCGGAGTTCGGTTCTCCTCAGGCTTTTTTTCCCCCATACATTTTTATTTTTATTTTTTCACCCGTTCTCTGTTCCCCCGGTTTATTCTCGAAATACTCAACGGGTGGGAGGAAGCCCCATTCTGCTGACAGTGTATCCGTTTTTTCCCGTAACAGCATCGTCTTCCATTAGCTCTGTTTGCTCGTCCTCAACTCAAACAAGATCACAACGGGGTAAAAAAAAAACCTAGTTTATTTTTTATCTTTGAAATGCACGGCAGTTGAAATATATAACACCAGTTCGGCAGTGACCAGCTGTCGAGCACTCCATGAGGGAAGCAAATTTCAACGAGGAAAAAAAATTGTGGAGTTTAACTTTTCGCATTCAAATTTCCAGTAAATCTTGAAGCAATGCATTTCAATTTTCAAATCTCTCTGAGATTTGAAAAGATGCTGGCTCTAATCTGTCTCGATAAAAATTGCTATTGCCGTTAATGTGCTATTAAACTGTGGCTATGTTTTATAATACTGTACCTGACAAAGACGAGCTGCAAATTTTTATTCTGACGCTTTTCATACAGTAAAATGAGACTGAATGAAGGGCATCTAAAAATAATAGACTCAATTTATAATCGCTCTAGAAAGTTCTTTTCATCGATTAAGCTACGCAAATCGAATCATTCCCCATTGGACCGTAAGAATCTCCCATACTTTTGAATTATTAGAAATGGACATTTTTGAAATGGGATGAACGACTTGTTTTCAAAAAAAGAGAACTCACATCATGTTACTGTACTTCCTTCACCCGTTGAGAAATACTGTATTGCGTATCACTGCAGTACGTTTTATGTTCAAAATACACGAGAAAGCAACTAAAGTCACGAATTTCAACTGGAACTTCCGTGAAGGCAACCAAGTATTTTCTTTTTGCAGAATCAGATACACTTCCAAAAGATCACTCGAAAAATAATGCGAATGAAAGAGCGAGGACAAAAAGAAATTAAGCATTTTGGAAATACTGTACTGCATATATTCATTAAAATTAACCGATACGCACAAGAAAATCACTTATCCTTGGATACGTATGTGGGCTCATATTCAGAGCGAAGTCTATATACAAGCATTTGCAGTGTTGGAAATGGAATTGAAGAATGTTTGAAGATTTTGACTTTGAACTTTTTTCTGAGGTTTGAAATAAATTTAGAACAACAATCAGCCAGGCTGTGGCCGGGGTGCTTAACACCCTAGTGTAAGGTTGATATATTTTCAAGATTTTGAGATTTTTTTCAACAGCAGATTTGCGAACAGTCTTTTGCACAAGAAGCTACTGATGATATAATGCAGAGTCTATCCAGTATTTAAACCCATTTCATTCTGTAATTTTTTTCCCATAACGGACTTGTCCTTTTAGAAGGATTTCCCCAAGAATTCGGAATCCCGTGGGAACTTGAGGTTGAACTTGGTCCCACCAGATCCCAGACTCTCCCAAAGTTCTGACTATTTTAGCAGCGCCATCATTAAACTATGTTGTTCCTATTTCAATATCCAACAGACAGGTTCAAACTGCAAAAATATTGCACGATACAGCGAAATCTTTTGGTGTTTTTTGCTGATTGTATTTTTGTAACCTATCTTTAAAACACCGAAAAAAATCTTTCGCTGTTTTTCTGTTGCTGCCTATATTTTTATAACGTATCTTTAAAAGCCCGTTTTTTTTTTGAGCTTTCGTTAGCTTTAAGACACTTTCTTCTTGCTAGGCCCCGTGCGTCCTCTACTTACCGACGAGATCTATGGGTGTTAAAGGAGGGCTGACTCTTCTCTTTTCTTTGTGGCACTCGTTCTCGAATATAGAAGAAGATGTTCCTTGAAAGACCTTCAATGCAGTACAACCCTTTTAAATGATCCGTCCTTGTTAAATCTTCGCTCCCTTTCTTTCGAGAGTTCAGCGGTTGCCAAATAAAAAACCGGAGCAAGAACAAGAAGTGACCTTTATTTAGACCACAGAAAAAAATAAAATAAAACATGTGAAGCAGGAACAGCGGGAACTATTTTACAGTTTTGCGTTTTTGATCCACTTGCTTCAATTTTAATAGCAAAAAATTACTCTTTCGTCATTGTGCATCCATTTCCAGGCATTTTCGAAAACTGGAGCAATAAATGTTAACGAGTAAACTCAGCAAAAAAAGTAATATTTGCCTTCTTTCTGTTTTTATAATGATATCAATTTTAATGATCAATCAGCTTAAATTTCTGTGCTCAAGTGACCAGAAAAATAATCATGGGCCAAAAATCGAACGTATCTCAAAACACATGCTTTGCACCGACTTCAAGAAATATGTCCATCGGTTATAGTGAAAAGAAAACAACCTGTAATATTTGCGGTGAATTTCGAGAATTTGCTCATGTCCGAAGAAAAAGAAGGAACCTTTTGGAGTCGGGAAGCACAAAATTCTACATAACAAAAATATGTCTTGTGTACGGAGAAAACGGCGATCTTGAATTTTTTTTAGTGGAACCAACTTGAGTCAAAAAGATGAGACGAAAAATTTTTAAATCCTGCGCCAAAAAAAAAACGGCTTTCCTTCCGTTTTTTTTTTCTTTTCTTGTACCGTACGTTACAGTAATTTTCAGAAGACAGCGTCAAAATCCCGTCAGAAGAGAACCTTGAAGTTTCCGCCCACGAAAGCTAACAAACACGCGTTTAGTTCTGGTCAGATACTTGGTCATTCAATTCTTGAAGGAAAACAGCACACACACAAAAAACGAAAAAAGGACGCTTATGCTCAGATGAAAAGAGCACAGACGAGCGGGAGGAAACAGTTCTCTCCCAAGTCCCAATAAGACAACCTACCGAAGATGGCAGAAAAAAAAACAGGGAGGAAAGGAATCGAATTTGGCATATTTTTTTGTTGTTGCTTTCATTAGCTGTGCATTCGTTTCGCTCTTCTCTCCTGCAAAACGGAACATCGGGGGCACATTTCACGGAGCCCGAGCAGCGTCACGCAACATCCGTCATGTCCGCAATGTATTTTAGTCCCGCCTCGAAAAGTGTCCGGAGGACCAGACAGTGCGGAATCGCACCGAGTTGAATAATTACGTTGTAAAATTTAGACGAAGGGAGGCTAATTGGGAAAATTTAAAAACTGGGAAGCAGTTCAAAACCCTGCTAATTTCATGATTTTGTTTTTCTGCATTCTGCTGAGTTCAATAATTGAGTTGAAAAAAATTTAGACAAAGAGAGGTGAATTGGGGAAGTACGAGTATATCAAACTGGCCGTTAGGACAGAACCCTACAGATTTGACAAATTTATTCTTCTGCATTACCATGATCTTACTCTTTTAAAGATACAATTATCCCCAAGTTTTTAAACAGTTTAATTTAGGCTGAATTCAGATTTTTGTAGAAGAAGTACTCAGCTTACAGATCTTTTGTTTGTAATGAGAAGCCAAATTTATGACGACTTAAAAACTACTAAATTCTCTCTGAGCCATGAAAGATAGAATTTACGGTGAAAGTTTCATATAAGAAAGAAGTGGTAAAATGCCAATAGCAGGCGTGACTCCAAATGAGGGGGTATGACTTCAAAAACTCCCAATGCCGATTCACAGAAATACTTAATCAATTTACCAATAATCTGTGGCAAGAAAACTTCCTGATTATACCTGCATAAATTCAACCTTTTAAAATTTTAACATTGCATATGCATGCAACGTGCAATCTAGGTACAACACAAAGCACAGTTGGTGCAATTTAGTGCAAAGCTCAGAGTCAAAGGTGCAGATCCCTTTTATTCAACATTTTTATGCAACAAATTTCTGCATCTACTTGGGATATTTTTTGCTCAAGGCCTCACCATTTAACACATCCACTTTGACACAGACAAATGTTGTATTATAATGAAAACATTGTTATACTGGAGCTCCAAAATTTTTGGAAACAACTGACAATTTACTTAAAAAACACTAAAAAAAATATTCCACAAGCAGCTTTATCATCATAAAATTCTACTAAATGAATGAATGAACAGGAAACTTTATTTGCCGCTTTTCAGCGTTCACAAGGTTCAATCAAGGTTTCCACATCCAAATCTCCTCCCCACCCAACCCAAATCCACTCAAAGACACATAATCACTTCAAAGCATGAAACAGAGAACAAATGGATAACAAAAATAAAAGAAAATACAATCCACAAAATACAACTGGACATCTAACATGTATGCATACACCCATTCCTTCCCTGACATTGAACACAAAATATCAGTAAAATTAGTTTAAAACACAAGGTCTTCAGCTTGTTTCTGTATGAGGTTTAGTTGATTAGTTGAATGAACAATTTAGAGAGAATCTTTGATGAGAAATCATATAACAGTTTATCTTGATCCTTTAAGATTTCAAAAAGGGTTCTCTTCATTGAATTCCAATACTTGTAAATCTTTCTTAAGCTCATTTCTATCAATAAGAAATGCTGGACATAAGAAAAGAATGTCCTCTGGTGATGCACAAACTAATGTTTGTGCATCCCTTCTACTGCGTAATCCTACTGTGTACCCATTACAAGCAATGTAGCAGACCATTTACCGCATTTACTGGAGTACCAAGTGCACCTTTTTTCTCAAATTTCAGAAGAAAAAAACGGGTGCACGTCATAATTGGGTACAAATTTTTCAAGAATTTTTTGAAAGTTCTATGTGCATTATACTTAATCATAATGGAGAAATTCTGAAGAAAAGTGACAAGAAAACTTTTTTGTACTGAAAAAGTTGAAAATTAGTCAGATTTTTATTAAATTCGCATCTAAAGTCAAACTTTTTGTTTCTATTTTCGAAATTTTGTGGTTTTAAATCTACTAAAAATTGGGGTGCGAGTCATACTTGGGGATACGATTTTAGCCAAATTTCAAACTGAAAAAAGCCTGATGTGCGCGCCTCACTCGAGGGCGCGTGGTACTCGAGTAAATACCGTAAATGAACTACGCCAATAACAGGAGACATCCGCAGAACATATGACGTATATTCCTGCGAAGAAGTGCCAGCCGGTCCTCTGGGACCCGCTTGACGGGGCGGACACCCTACACTCCGCCATTCTTGGCGATCGGCAGGAATGCGGGCCTCTCGCGGCTGGAGGAATTAGCAACGGGCACGGCCCGCCCGACAACCCGGGCCAATATTTCACCGCCCAGTCACAAGCTCAGGTTTTTTCTCCGCATCTCCCGCAATCTCTTCATAACGCGCTCTTATACACATTATATCCACCCCCACCCCACATCAGATATATCCCTATAGTCTTCCGTCTCTCATCGTCCCAGACGACTATATACTGTACAGCCACACTATATGGGGAGGATAATCTCGATACCCCCGCAGTGCCATGATGAGGCGATGAGCAACTGCTGGTTTCATCTTTTTCCCTTCCTAACAAGAGATGCCATATAGGATGTCTGACCGAGGAACAAACGATTCGCCAGTGATTTGTTGAGGCTTGTTTAAATGTTTTTTCCAAATTTTTGTGTGCAACACGTACGAGGAAGGCATTTTTACTTGAACGTGCAAAAAATAATCAAGCAATGTTTGCGATTTAACTACAGTTGAACCACGTATTGCGTATACATACGTCGAATTTGAAAGAGCCACAAAAACAATTCGACTTGGTGTGTGTTTAGTGCTGTGTTATTATGAATTTGGTCCTATACTGTACTGGTGTAATAAATGGAAATTATTTTCTGGCCAAATTAAAAGAGATGTTACTTGTCCGTGCATGCTTTATACTAAGATGCCTATATAACACCTTGTTGGAAACATAAAGAGAATAATTTGCACTGGTATAGGAAAATACTGAATCTCACAGCAGTGCTAAGGGATGAAAATTTGCCTGTTACAGAAATACAGTTTTTATATTTCATTTCACAGCAACGGCGCTGCACAAACTTTTTTTCTCGATAAAATCCATTTCACTGTACTGTTGTACTGTACATGAAAATTACTCGAAACGGATCTAAAAGCTTTTCAAATTTCTCCTTCGAAAATATTTTCAAACAAATATTTTGTAAATGTTTTCCTGCTTAGATACAACGACGATGTTCGTGAGAAATGCGGTTGAACTTGGGGGAAAACGAATTACATGCTCGAAGGAATCCTGAATCGAGCTTTTTAAAAGACTCACATTCCTTCGCACCCAAGGTGAAGGAAAATTTGAGATATATGGGATAGATAAATAAATAAATAAAAAGAAAAAAACCGAGTGCAAGATGTCCCGTGAGAAGTATCCCGGCGGCGGACGAGATAAACTTACCCATGAACGGTTTGAATGACAACCCGGAGTGCGCGGGACACACAGGGGCACACTCTTGTCCAGTAAACCCAGTATCCTCTTTGCTGTACGGAAAGTGGGGTACAGTGTACACTGTACAGTATATATATATTCGAGTTGAATACTAAAGGGAACCAGGCGGGGATGCAGCCAGGGGTTGCTCTATTTGTTTATTTCTCACCGCCAGCAGCGGGGGCGAACAACCCAGGTGGCCCTCAGCAAGGGTTGCTTGGAGGAATACTGGGTTAACCAGCCATTTGATGCATTGGTTTAAAAACAAAGTGTTTACATGTGCCAAAACGTAGGAGTATGGCACATGCGAATATACCCCCAGGCGTAGAACATTCTAAGGATTTACTCCTGATTTTTGTTTATGTTTAAAAAAAAAGGGTTCAGCATAGCCAGCGTAACTCACTGATTAGACATATTTTCAACCCTTTTCCTGCATAAAATATAGCCGCAAAATTCAATAATGAGACCATTACTTAATGGCAAAAGCTATCTCTCTGCAATTATACAGTGTATGTATGTCATTTCAACCAACCCTGTATCATTCAGTTCAGAAAGGATTCTGGATTGAGTTAGGTTTTAAAAGTTGCTGGGTTCCTTCTGTTGTACCTGTATGGTGGTACCTTGCAATTTGACCCTAATCCATTGCCAAACTTGGGTCAAATTGCAAAGCAGTTGAATTGCGAGACACTTTGTGAAATACAAAAATATCAATGCAAAAACAAAAACAAAAATGGCCAAAGCCGGTCAAATTGCAAGGCAAGGGTCAAATTGCAAGTCAACCTCGCAGCAAATTCAACGGTCGAATTTTGGGATTGTCAAGTTGCAGGAGTTTGGATTGCAAGGTATCACCAGTACAACCATTCATGGGAAAAGTGGCCTTCTGAGTACTGTACTGTACTGGGAATCACGAAAAAGGTCAATGTTGTCCTCAAAGCTTTTCTGTCAACTCTCTGATAAAATCTAAATATTTTGCATTCCTAACCAAAGAAGTTTCGACATTTTTCATGCCTAATACTGGATACGCTTAGAGAGCTAGAGATGGGAGTACTGTACATGATTATTTTTAAAAATTAAATATCCATCCTCCATGAAACAAAGCATGTCTGCTCATTAATATTTTCAATTGGAAATTACATACGATATTTTGTTTTCAATGTCAGGGACAGAAGGGGTGTATGCATACACATAAGTTGTGCTGTTTTATTTTGTGGATGGTATTTTCTTTTATTTTCGTTATCCATATGCAGCTATTTGCTCTGTTTCCCATTCTGAAGTGATTGACTGTCTTTGAATGGATTTGGGTTGGGTGGGGAGAGTTTTTGGATGTTAATTGAACTTTGTGAGCGCTGAAAAGTGGAAAATAAATCTTTCTGTTCATTCATTCAATTACATGCATCCTAACTCCAGATGACTGAGATAAATTTGAAAATAAAAAAAAAACATTCCGGAAATTTAAACCGATATCCAGAAAAAAACGGGGCAACCGAAACGGCCGCCGTTTCGGAGCAGCGGCGCCGGTTCGGTTATTTGACGCGCGGCGGTGCTCAAAAGCACTTCGCCCCGACCTGGGGGTCTCGAAAATCTGCTTGGATTTTCATTTGTTTGACGATCAGGAAGTACGTCTTGTGTTGTGTGGGCATGTGTGCGGCCCTTCCCCGAGGCACATTCGCGGAATCCAGTTATTCACCGAGTGGATGGACACCGCGATTTGTGAAAAAGTCCGGGCTTCCCACGGACTTCTCGATGCTGCGTTGGCGAAGAATAAGTGGGACAAATTACGATTGAATGGGGTTCAGAAGATAGCCAAGGTCTCTGAAAAGATTTTTGGAAAAGAAACCCAGGTCTTTGCTCATTTGCTCGTCTTGAATTCCGGAAGAATAACATGTACTAATTTATTTCACACGAATTTTTTCATTCTTAATTTTTTTTAAATTCCAGAACTGGCAAAGCAATTATTTGGAAAATACTTGAGTCGTCCCTCTGGTTTAATTTTTAAGAATAAATATAAGGAACAATACGGATATGACAGTTTGAAAAAGAGCCTGAAGTTTTGAAGTTCGGAAGACCCACTAAATTACATACATGCAGAGATGATACATTTTGTTTTGTTTTCTTTCGAATGGGAATGTTATTGGTCACTCCGAAGACGTTTGATTGACAAAATTTGACACTATTTCTTGACGAGAACAACCCTCTCCAGGAGGTAATACGAAATGTTTCACCTACTAGAAAATATTGTTATCAGCTGCTTAAAACTTCATAGAATTTGAGAAAACCAATGTTACTGTATTTCCAAAATCATTGTACTGAGAGACCACTTTTATTATTGGACTAATGCTTCGATGAAATAAGATTCAACATTTTCTTTGTCGATGAATCACTGTGTTATTATTCTACTTTTGCGTGATCCACCAAGTATGCAAATAATCAAGATCAAGAATGTCACATATTTCTCGAAGAGTGAATTAACAGCGCATTTTCACTCAAACGCTGTCCAAAATATATTTTAAATGTAGACAAGCAAAAGCGTGGCCAAATTTTTTTTTTTTCTAGGGATGCACTTTGTTGCACAAGCCTTTGAATGAAGTCGCCGAATATTTGAGGGAACTTTCACGGCGACTCTGAGAATACTTCTCAAACGTTTTTTTATGTTTTTATTTTATTTTATTAAATCAAGATCAAGAATTTCACCTATTTCTAGAAGAGTGAATTCACAGCGCATTTTCACTCAAACGCTGTCCAAGATATATTTTAAATGTAGACAAGCAAAAGCGTCGCCAATTTTTTTTTTCTTTCCAGGGATGCACTTTGTTGCACAAGCCTTTGAATGAAGTCGCCGAATATTTGCGGGGACTTTCACGGCGACTCTGAGAATAATTCTCAAACGCTTTTTTTATTTATTTTTATTTCGCAAATGGCCAATGGACTTTGTTCGGCGCATCTGCCGGCAGCAGTGCCAATTTGCGAGCTTCCAAAGTTCACTCTTCAACCCATTCAAACGACGGGCTTTCAGCGCAAAACTTTTTTTTCTCTCTCTGAAATTTCTTTGGCCAAAAAATAAAATAAAGGGAGAAGGCATTGGCGCAATTCCGGTAGCTTGCAATTTGAGGAAGCGAAGAAAAAAATAAAGTGAAATAGGAAGAATTTCGAATGGAGAATACCTACCGCGTCGCGATGGGGCCCTTGCGATAACCCCCGCGACATTTATCGAGCTATTTATCAGCCGGGTGACGTGATTGACGGTAATGAGCCGTCCCCCGACCTCGGACTCAAAATTTAACAAAGCGAAACCGTGAAGAAGACCAACAGAGAAAGAAAAAAAACGATTACAAAAGAAATGCAGGAAAAAAATATTTGGAAATAGCCCCGACGACAGCGACGCAAACTTGATGGTCGTCACGGTGCCATGGCCCCAAAAGTCTTCCAATTCGAGGCTCACTCGCAAAGTAACCTTCTTTTCTTTGAATTACTGGCATGATTAAGGCGTCATTTTTCTTTAGTGCGAAATAGCTTTTGTTTTGCTTTTTATCAAGAATTTAAGCCTCTAAAAAATGATTTCACGCAAAAGAATCAAAGGGATTTAGTACATGTGCAATATTCCAGCTCCAGAATTGATCCCGCACTGCATTATTTTAATAATTCTTCCGCGAGTTTTCACCTTTCATCAATTATTTCTGGGATCTCGGTGATTTCATAAAATGTATTCTTCTCTGAATGATGTTTACAATCTTATAAACTAATATTTCCGTATGTTGTAAATCACAAAATTAACGCAGGGAGAATTCTATTGCATATGCGATTTTTGTTTCAAATTTATGTTCTACTCCGATCGCGCTACTTGTGTTTTGTGTGTCAAGTCGTGCGATTGTCGAAATGATTTTTTGAAGGCATTTCACGGAATAAAATTCAGTACATTTTGTAGTTTAGAAACCCTTTCATACAGTAAGAAATATTCTTATTCATAATATGTTTCTTATTGTTGATTCTAGTCGGCTGGATCCACACCCAGCTTCTCAAAATAGGCCAAGTAATTGTTCTCAAACATTTTCTGAAATGTAATTTTTGGAAAACGCACTTTTCCAAAAGCGCTCTCTTATAGCGAGAACAGTACCAAAATTCCATCAATTTTGTTCCTCGCAAAAAATCAATTCCCCTGTCATCGATTTTTCTTGAGGAAAATTATAATTTCGTCTCCTTCAAAAGCTCCATCTACTTCAGAAAATCTATCATAATTCTCTATGCTATTGTCTCGTGATCACATGAGGATTTTACTCAAAATAGCTCTAACTTCCATTCATGAATAGAAGTCACTTATGCTATTAACTAATACACAGACTAATATCTTATATTCCTACACAAAAGATCTGATTTATGAGCGAAAACGGGACGCGTCGGGATTGAATGCAGATTTCCGTCTCGTCTGTCAGCAGGAAGAAAAAATGACACTATAAAACAGAGTATCAAATTAGTTTAATATACACAGTACATGTTCTTAACGGAGTCATAATAAGGAAGGACACGAAGGAAACTTTCCGAAAAAACTTCGTCACTATTGGGCGTAAAGCGACTCGTTCGGATCCCGATGATGGGACCCCGGGTACAGAAGAGCCAAACGAACCCCCCTATACCAAACAACTGGAAGCGTTCGGATGATCTTATTATTCACTCTGGAACATGGGCTGTGAACTTGACAGTGAACAAACAGTCTTTTAACTTTGGGTTCCCTCCTTCACAGAGGGAACAAGATTTCCGAGCGGAAAACAAACACCGCTGCTGCTCCGGGTTTTTTTTCTAATAAAGACATCCCATGAATATATATATATACGGTATATACGTTGTCTTTTTCTCTCGTTTTCAGGCTTTTTTTTTTCGTCCTCTCCTCTTCTTATATTTCAGTACAGGGTCGGTGATCAAGCAAATTCCTATAGAGCACTTAAACAAAACGGTGTGTTCCGTATGTCGGACATGTGTTTAAAACAGGAATTTTCCCGGGGTTTCCTTGGGCGGGAAATTTACTGTATATAGGTCCGTCCCCACCCTCGGGGTGCTGCTGGAGGAATTATATTTGCTCTCGAGTCCAGGTGCTGGCGTGATCCAGCAGATTCTCGAAAAATGCACCCAATCAGTCTTCCTTGTATTACGCACACAAATAATAAAATCACGACCTTCTATTATTTAGATGTGATCTCGAGAAAATAAATGAATAACACATGCCAGACTGCAGAATTTACGAAGAAATGGTCGCTATTTCTGTGGCATTTCTCATCCCAGCCTTTCCAGTCCGGAAACATCTTGATCTAGAGACAGGAAAAGTGTACCCAAAACAACAGCAAAATTAGGATTTTCATTTTATCATTGATGAGTAGCTGAAATTATAAAATCACGATCTATAGATTTAGATGTGGTTTCGAAGAAAAGAAAAGAAAAAAAACAACCCAGACTGCAGAAATTATCACTATTTTTATCGCTACAATTCCGAGACAAAAAATTGCTCCGAGAAAGCACCAAAAAAAAAAGAGGAGAAAAATATCCCATGAATTCCACTAGCTCAAAATTTTTAATTCTCTATACAGACTTGAAAAGGTTATTTATGTGACACATTTATTTAACCTCAAGAAAAAACATCCCCAACATCCCTCTCTCGACTTTCTTATTCAAAATTCAGTAATAATTTTTCGTCTACGAGAGAAAAAAAAACTTTGGAAGAAAGAAGCTCCGGAAATCAATAGGCAATAAACGCACTCATTTTTCTTGATATTAAAAAAAAATATATATATATACATATAATTTTGAATACGATTCAAATCTTCAGATCGCTGTCTTGGTCTGATGGCATAACTTGGCTCAAACCGGGGAAACTAAAGAAATATCTTCCCTCTTCAAAGCTTCCCCGCTGTGGTGAAGCAGCATATTGCAAAAAAATAAAATAAAAAACCAAACATACAAACAAACAAGCAGAAGACGAAGAAGGCATTCTTTTCGATAATGGGTTGGACCACAAGAGTTGGCACATTGAAGTTGCCCCCCAGCGCAGACGCATGTTTCATGGCTGCTGCGACACACGCTCAATAGTAGCAGCAGGTATCCCCCTCTTCTCGGGCATTTTTCGGGTTGTGTGTGTTTTATTTTTTTGGTACAGTACTAAATCACAAGAAAACGTGCCCCATCTCGAATTTATCGCCAGTGAGCCACAAATCAGTTGGCATAATGTCCGCATTGAACGATTAGCGAGACCAGGCGTCGTGGTTCGAAACCCCTGGACAAGTCGCGGGCTTCACAAGAAGACGATATCAATGCTTCTATTTATTTATTTGTTTCCCCCTCGATGTTTTCACATTTGTGCGAATTACTCAAAAGGAAAATGGAGTAATCGCTGAATAGTAAAATTTTCCCTCATAAATTAGTGCCGGTAGCAAAACTTTGCGTCAGGATTGCACCAACGAAAACCCTTTTTTACTCGGAGTTGAAAGCGGTCACTTTTTTTTTTTTGCCCGAACGGATTTCACAGTGTATGCCTATTCAAAACATAGGGTCCATTCTGCGAATAGAGTATGGCTTTTGATACATTTTTCAAAATTAAATTATTCGAGAGAATTTTCCAAAATAAGAGTAGATATATTGATTCAAATCCTCTGTTTTATGCGGAGCACTGAAAAGAAAATTTGGGAAAAATAATCTACACAACTAAAGATATTCCATATCATTTACAATCAGCAGATTATTCTAACCTGTTCATTTTTTTTTACCTAAAAACATTTGAAAAATAATCCCACGCTGAATTTAAAAAAACCCTATGGTATTTCTTACCAAAAGTGTACTCCTCAATTACTGTACGTCGAAAACTTGAAAATAAGCGGAATAAATTACAATCCCTTATGAGGATTTGATTTTACATTTATTAGGGCATTGGAATGGGTCAAAACCGTAATACTTAACCAACTTTTTCTCTAATTCATAAAAAAAAAATTTAATCAGAATTCGAGACAAATCTATTCCGTTACAGTTTTATGCCCGGCTGTTTTTTTTCCACGGAGACAACTTGACAGATTTATTCCCTTTCACGAATTATTTAATTCATATATGAAAATACATCATGGGTATGGGATCATACTCGTATACATCCATGAGACATTGAGCCCTAAAAATTAAGGCTGTAAAAATGGCGCAATTCATTATCTCCTGCATTTAAAAGTTAATTACCATACTGTATTTATTCAAGTACCACACTCATTTTCGATTTTCGGCCAAAAATGTGAGAACATTGTTATCCTCGCACAATATTAGCATCTCAGTTTTCACTCACCAAAATTCCTATTTGAAATGTTGTGTTGGACAAAAATCTGAATTCAAGCCCATTTGAAATTCGAATCCAA
>CAJPEX010001644.1:36516-52880 GCA_905338405.1 Notodromas monacha
ATGTTGGGGACTCGCGGCGCACCCCGAATAAAAATCAATTAAAAATATCTAATCGGGTGGAAAACCACCCGCGCGTAAAAAACGGATGAAATCCGTCAACGGTTTCCCCTCCCCAAGAAAAAATAAAAATTTCTTGGCGCCAAGACGTCTGCCTTGGCGCCAAGACGTCTTCGATTACCAATTTTTCGGCCAATCCCAGGCCTTCAAGATTTCCCTGCCCTTGATCAAGCCTCCTTGATCAAGAGCAGGAAAAGAAATCAATAAATACCCCTTGCTTTCATCAAAAACACACAGTTCTCGTTTTGTTGCCGCCGCAGCGTGACCAGAGGTTTTTTGAGAGGTCTTTTCTGAAAACATATTTATCGAACATCATCCAAATTTTTGTGTTGTTTGTTTTGTTCACTATCTAAAAATTTGGGACTTCTTGAAATATACTTTAACGTTTAAATAGGGATTCCACCGTGAATTCCCGGCCCCTGTCCCAGGCTGATTCTGTGTTTTTCTTGAAATCCTTTATCAACTAATTTCTCTCTTTACAGCCTAGCTTTTTCTTGTTGTAGTGACTTCAGTCACCAACACCTGATGCACCAATTATATCCGCATCTGGGGGTCTCACTGTATAAACAAAATCAACGTAGATATGATCATTGTAGAGAAAGAGAGAGAGACCTGTTTGATTGGGATGAACTTCCCTGTATATACAGGGTTACCTCACGCACAGCCAGCCTCTCAAAGTTTCCTTTTCCTTCGTGAAATCACTTACGAAAGTACACTGTCTGAAAGTTTCTTTTAAATTGTCGGCTTAAAGCAACTAGAAAAAAATGGATTTCTGAAAGAAAGAAAAAAAATTCACGGTTCGCTCGTAACTTCCAGAGAGGGGGGTCTGAGCTGGGCAGCCAAAGTTTTGCGCTGACGGCATTTTACCAAGGGAGATTTTAATCAAGGATGAGTTACACTCATGGTGATTCCCTGTGGCTCTCGACTCGGCTCGTCTTCTTTCACCAAGATCTCATAAATTCCATTCAACTCACTCGAGTCAAAAGGGAGGTGCTTATTTGTTGAGCCCGTGTTGCTGTTGTTGACCACTGCTGAGCTTATTCTGGCAAGACATACAGTATGTCATGACTCTCCTTGCCATGAAATAGAAAACGCATCAGCGTACAAATGAGGCTCGTTTTGCTGTCAAACATTCTCCTAATACCATCAGTATATACAGTACAAGAATCGACCTGAATTATTTTCCTACGTGAACAATTCCGTGGAGAAAAAAAGAAACCATTCCAGAGGTTTAGAAATCCTCACTCATTAAATTAAAAGCTGGAACGAATCAAGTACAGTAAAATACTGTCTTTCAGTGCTTCAGTAAAATACTCCTTTCAACCCCTGAAGAATATGTGTCAGTGTAAAATTTTACAATTTCTTTTGGTTTGAATTACGACATCATCTTATTTACATACCATAGTTTTTTTTCGTCGAAAGCCTACATATTTAAATGATGATAATATGAAGAAACCAATCGACGAAAAAAATGAAAGGTCGAATTGAATAATTATTTCTGCCTCGCTGATTCTTTAACAACCGGAAATTGATCTCCGGGCATTTTCGGGAAAATTTGGACATATAGATGTGATACATGACGACTTCGGGGACACAATTTTAAAGCAATTTCAGTTGATTCAATATTATTCACGTGAAACAGTATTTGATTCGTTTAAAATTTAAACATTTCAGTTCTCTTCATTTCGGCCAAAAACTGGACTTCATATGGGAACAAATTCAAATTTAGTTTCACTTTAAATTGCACACTACTGTGAAAAAGATCGAAAACATCGTCTGTGAATTAAAATAATTAATAATTAATACCTGACCAAGAGTGAATATGATACTGATGCCTTGAGGCGCTTGGAAATTGAATCACCTTTGCCTTATTTCGTTTAAGAATCTTTGGCCGCAATAAAATCAGATAGTTGGAAAAGAATGTACAGTAACTGTTTTGTAACTTTACCGTTCCCTTCGATAGGAAAAATCCGGCGATGAAAAGGCAGAAAATATCGAATAAATTATCTTCCGATTAATTTTCAAGTGCTGCAATCGTTTAAGACTTATTTATTATGCCGTCGAACATATGAGCAAGAATCTTCTAAACAATTCTCGATCACTGGAAGCACGGCCAAACAAAAAACTAGTGGGATTCATTTCCCCTTTCTTCTCATTGTCAAGCAAAACAAATTTTTTCTTTACGCGCACGTTGAAGAATGCAAGGTGCTGAGAGTTATGCGGCACCCCGCGCGAGAAAAACCAACAACCCCCACGGAAAAGAAGAACCCCAGCTCCAAAAAAAAAAGGAAGGTTTGGGTAAAGGAGGCCCCTTTTCCTCAGGGCTGATGTAACCGAGCGGAAGATTGAAAAATTGAGTGGAGAAGAAAAGATGATGATTGCAAAGTTGCAGGTGGGAAAGCAATGCAGAAAGAAGAAGAAGAAGAAGAAGAGGAAGAAAAAAAAGGACACCATGGGGTCCTTTCCAAAACTTTTGCTCCTCTTCTTGCTTCTCGGACTTGAACTCGAAGAGTTCGTCGGGACAACGTCGCCTTCATCCATCACCGACCAGGAACATCCTGTTGGCTCAAGACAATTGTTCCTTGATCGCTTTTCCCCCGGGGGTTTTTTTTTCTTCTTCTTTCTTTTACCCCCTTGACTGTGAACACTTGAGAGAAACAAATATTCCCTTCCCCCTTTTTCTTTGTATCATGTGACAAGGGATGAGCGCGTGTCCACAGCAACCAGCCGAGACAATCATCCGCCAAAAATGGCATCCGGAGGAGGGAAAAGCACGAAAATAAACCGTAAAGACATTTCTGCGAGCCAAATATTTCTACGAATAATAGACTATTCGAACTGTAGTTTATTTAGCCTTCTTATTTCAATACAATTATTCCAACAGTTTTTGTGCACAACAATTAAAAAGTGTGACCAAAAGTAGCAGAAGCGATCAGGAAAAAAAAATCGTGCGAAACAAAAGAAGAACGAAGAAAGAATTCCAAGAAATATAAAATTGAGCCAAATACGGTCGAAGGAAATAAACAAAAACCTGTTAGAATTTGAAGATGATCATTCGATTTCAATGATTTAATTCTTTAAAATTGCTGTTGATGCGCTCGGGATTCTCATCTTGAAAAGTTTGAAAATCCATCGAAGTAAACTGCAATGGAAGAATAGGATATTTTTTTAAAGTTTTATGTCGTCAAATATCAAGTTTAATCTTAATCTTGAATCTCAAAGTTTAATCTTGAAAAGTTTGAAAATCCATCGAAGTAAACTGCAATGAAAGAATAGGATATTTTTTCAAGTTTATTATCGTCAAAATTCGTGCAAAAGCGTCGCGAAGAATAGGTTTGGAATAGCCTTAGTTGGATTTATTTTTTATGTTGGATCACAGTACAGTACTTTCCGATTTTGACTGGTAGAAATATAATCACAAAACTTTGCGTTTTGCGAGTCCTACTGCTAAGATGACGAATATTGCAAAAAAATTATTCTGACAAATACGAGATAGTTTTTCGTCCCAGTTTCGCGTGTCCATCATGATGAAAAGAGACAATTTCAGTCAATCCTCGAGAGAGAAAAAAAAACTTCTTAGAAAATTCAGTAGAGTACAAAATTTCAGACGGGTTTTTGTGCCAGTTCGAATTGTTCTCCGACTTGTGTCCCTTCAGGATTTATGGGATGCAGGGGCCCAAAAGGGACAAAACCCCGAATCATGGGTCAGAGGCGTAAAAAGCTACGAAGCTTCCGTCACCCATGCAAATAAATCGATTCTTTTTCCTCGCAACCGTGTGTGTGTGTGTGTGTGTGTGTGTGTCACGGAATCCCGATTTCTTTGAACTTTTTTTTTCTCACGTGGAGTTCAAGTACTAAAAAAAATTATCGTGACTAGAAAAAATAAAGAAAAAAAAAGAACTGCTCTTTTCGTTTGTGCCCTGAGTCATTGACGGTAAAAATTTCCGGTGCTGACAGTCAGTCCAAGTCCCTTCCGTTTTCCGTTTGCGCAGCAGATATACTATATATATACTCGTATATGCGAGTATTTTATTTATTTAATTTTTTTCGCACACGGATTTTGCGCCGATTAAAGCGCACCGTTCGCTGGAGCGTTGAACCTGTCTTTTGCACTCCGGTGCCGATTAAATCCTCGCCGAAAATTTCCCCTTCTCGACGTCTTCTCCTCATAATCTTTTCTAATTTTTTTTTCATGGCCCCTACTTCGTACAGAAGTCTATCAATCAATATATCCAAAGTCTCACTTTTCCCCCGCCTAACCCAGATCTGTATTTTGTTATTTTTTATTTTTGGCACAATACTTCCGAAATTGAGGCGAGGCGAATTTATTCCGCTACCGACGTCAACGCAAAAAAAAAGCCGCCACGTGGAAAAGGAGCGATCGAGTACGCGTCGGCGTTTGTGGGTTGAAATTCTGTCTTTCCTTTTTTTTCGGTGCAATTTTCAGTTTTTTTTCTTCCTCTGCAGCTCTTTGTCGGCGTGCAAAATTTTCAGTGTCAGGTGTGCATAACGAGAGTCAACAGGGTTGGAAAAAGAACGCGTTGTACAGCTGGCTGGCTGGCTGGCGTTTCGTGGTGTCGATTGGAACATTTTTTTTTTTTGCGCTCTGTGCAGTTCTAGCGCTATTAAAGCTCCAGATGGAATGACAAACGAATCGACACGAGACGAGTTGAGAAAATTAGGAATGGATTAGTGATCCAAAGACGGTTTCAGTCTCGTGATCAAAATCGTGGTGGACCAGAAATAGGATGGACCAATGATTATAGGCAGCTTTCATCTGATTTTATTTTTTATTTTTTGCATTCGGTGATTATTCGTTTATAGACAAATCGATCAATAAACGCAGAGAAATGTTTTCCACCAAGGGCACGCGGAAGTGCAACAAGAAAAGCTGGCTCCTTTTTTTTTTTTTTGCAGTACTGTAGTCGGAATATTTCTCTCCTGAAGAAATGTACACTTCAAAAAAAGGTTGACAGAAATTGGTTTCTTCGAAAGTACGCCCCGACAGCAAACACACTTCATTGGTATAAATTTAGTCACACGTATTAAAACGTGCTTAATAACTAAATAAGTCCAATAATTTAGAAAGTCCACAATGACGTCGAGTTTTGCTTTCGATTCAGGGTTAGCCAGGGGTTTATAATGGTGCTGTAATAAGAGAAACTTAATCGATGCTTTTCATACGTTGTATTTAACATTTTAGAACCATTGCAAAGCATCGGTTTTATGCATGCATTTCACCATGAGCGCAAAACAATTGGAAGAAAGCAATATTGAAAAATACAGGCGAGATTTGCGGAATTCTTCTATTCTGTGAAAAAGATGGCAGGATCGTTTTAAAATCTGTTATGAACGGAAACGTCGGCTTGAAGTTCTTTCTTTTTTACCATCACTTACTTTGAAGAATTGTTTTTAAAGAGACTGGACTTTTTTTTTAAGGACCAATGATTGGGCTGCTTTCTTCATTTTCTTGCATTCGGTGATTTTTCCTTCAGACAAATCATTCAATAAACGCAGAGATTATTAAAGTATTTTACGTTTTCACGCGCCGGAAACTTTGCGAATCTCGGTATACGGAATCTTTTTTTGTTTGTTTTTTGGTCAAACCTCCATTTTATTGCTGCTGTTCCAACATGTTCAATTTGAGAATAAGGGAAAAAGCCAAGGCGGCAAAATCCCTCAACAGCTCAATAGAGAGAAACACGACTTGCCGTTACTTTACAATCATTGCCGCCGGCAAGAAAAAAAAATCATACAATGAAAAAAAAGATTTATTTTTTATTCTTTTTTAACTAGTTAGTTGCTATTGTGGTGTCGAAAATTTCACCGCGCCGGCCTGTTGTTTTCCTCGCGGAACGTCTTAAAAACAACTTCGCATAATGAGCTTCGCAACGTTTACACTATCCCGCCAGCAACTACTCACTTATCTCCAATTTTATTTTTATTTTTCGAAATAGTTCTTCTTTTGTTTCCTCTTCCGCCTTGCCGGGCGACCTTGTCTCGATTTAATGGAGGAGAAAAAATGTTGCGTCAATATTCCGCTTCGAAGTTTCAAGACCTGACCGTTACGCTGAAGAAGGAATGAAAAATATAAGGAGATGACCAAAATATTCTTGGTAGTGTGACAGGAGTATTTTTTTCAGTAAATACCCTGAAATAAAGCGTACTTTATTTCACAGCAGTATTTTATTCTTTTAGGTTTTTCGAATAAAAAAATCGAAGATATACCAAAGAAATGTGCGACGAATAGAAGTATTTCGTTGTGATCACTGCAAAATTGCATCTCACTGCAATGAAGCTATTAAGATCTGGGAAAAAGTTCCGTCAACAATTCGTAATATCGTAGATATGGGCGTCCCTGAAAATTTTTATTAAATAACATTTGTTCTTAAACAACATGACATTGTTCTAAAATTAAAAAAGCACGCCCTAATCTTTTTTTACATTTACCCAAGTATTTTATAAAGTATGCGGTACAGGCGTTTGAGATCAATGGCTACATTGAAATCTTCGAGATTTTTTCCAACGTTTTAGTTTCATATCTCGAAAGCTTTGGAATCTTCAGCTAAAAAAAAATTGTCCAAAAGATGCTGATAGGTCTAAAAATAAGTGAATCCAGTTTTTCCCTCTAAAAATTTGGACTTCTCAGAAGAAATTGAAAAACTTGCAGAAATTATATTTCACCTGTTTCATGCACGATTTAAAAAAAAATTCCACAGCACACGTGCTCGCATATCACGGTGAAGATAATTAATTAAAGCCTCCAATAATAAACACGTATTTTCTCTCTCAAGGTTTCAGTTTGATATCGTGAAAGCTTTTGAATCTCCTGTTCAGAGAAACAAGAAATAATCGTCCACAACAAGGCGCTGATGGGTCTTCAAATATAAGCTACTATATGGTAAGGGTCCAAAGTATTAAGCCAGAAAGGCCTTCTGTCCTGTTTTTTTATAGTTTGGAGCTCGTGATGTTGTCGTATCATGTCATATACATTATTACTCTCGACCAACTGGAATGTCGTCTCGACAGTGTCCGCAACACACCGTATTTCACTCCAGGCCAGCTTGTATATAGCTGATGGCCCTCGAGGGATCCGTATCGAAATGCAGACGATCTCGGCGGGATGCCCCTGTAATTACGAGCACTTTCACGGAATCCCTCGGAGCGGACCCAATATTATTCCCTCCCGCACAGTCGCAGGGCGTGGCGGGTGCCGAAAACACGCGGTTAATCAAAGCCCCGGTGTAGTGGTACATACCACACCACCTGTTGAGGGGAAAACAAGAGAGGAAAACCGATCAAGGTTTCCTCCTCAATCAAAGCTAAAAAAAAAATAATTTGACTTGAAGTCAGTCTGCCCTGATATCTCTCTTGGACAATCATCTCTTTTTATTCATTTTAATAAATTTCCTGCTCTGAAGTGATTAAAATGTCATTGAGTGGATTTGGGTTGGGTGGGAAGGGGGGTTTGGTTGTGGAAATCTTGAGTGAACCTTGTGAACGCTGAAAAACGGCAAATAAAGTGTTCTGTTCATTCATTCATTCATTTTAAATGATTTGTGTGCACAAATCTGTGTTACTCCTGTGTGTTATTCAAATCTGTTTTGTGCATTGTTTGTGCTTATTCTTTGAATTCCACTCTGCTAAAACTGTTGATATAAATTATTGAAAAACTAGGAACATATATTCAAGGAAACCCCCGTCAAATATTTGTTCTTGGCACTCAAAAGGCTGATTGCCTGCATTTTTATTTATGTTCTTTTGTGATCCTTGATCACACCACCTCTTGGAAAGAAGAAGAAAAAAAGAACATGAATCAATGATAATAAGATCGGTGACGGGAATTTTTGGGACGATTTCGAAGGAGGAGAGACACACTGGAAATGTACTTTTTTTCAACAATAGAAAACGAGGTGAAATGCATTTTAGGCAGCTGATAAAACCCACGATGCAATGACCCATAGATTATTTTCAAAGAGGGTATCCAGTTTCTTGAATAGGCTAATTTGGGCAATTTTGAAGCAGGTATAAAAGCCCGATTTGACACAGGATACCTTTTCGAAGCAATTAAAAGGAAGGGAAAAAAGATTCGTGCAAAATATTCCCGTGGAATCCAAATCGAGATCTCACTGCATAGGACAATGTATAAGAGATGGACTCAAAAAAAAAGGTTTGTGGACCATCAAAAGGCGTGTTGAAATATTTTTAACTCGCTTTTCTCGCACACTTGTGCTCTGACACTCAACAGCAAACTAGCTAATCTTGGCTCACATTTCAAAAAAATGCTGTATTACCGTTGACTCAATTTTTTAGGCTTGTTATTGGAATGAATTAAAAGGAAAATAGCAAATGAAAATTTAAATGGCTCTTCTTAATCCGAGCTCAAATCATTGGCATAATTCACGTGGAATAAGTGGTACACACACAATATCATGTCCTATAGAAGCAATACAATACCACCAGAAATAAAATTGAAAAATTGAAATAAATAATGCAGTTGGACTTTGCCAGATCAAGCTTCCCTGATTCAGATTCACAGTAAATCCATGACCAATTCCCTAAAATCAAATGCAGTTTGAACCTCCCCAGCACTTTATAAGAGTTACAAGTTTCCGCGCGGACTTAAAATGATCCGAACGCCAGGGATTTTAAAAACATTTTTCTCATGCTCACTAGTTCCAAGCGGTTAGGCATAAACCTTATCAATGTCATCAGCACCAATTTGTACACACTTCTCAGCCCTTTTGATCCATGTGATGAAACAGGCCTTGACAATTTAAATTTTGAAGCTTCCCCGAAACAGCAGCAATAACAAGCTGATCCGCGCGGAACCCTGTAACCCCTCGTATTTGGTTCAGATCTTCGTCAGCCAACCAATTTTCAAGGTTATTTTTTATTAAATTGGGGCTGAACTTTAGAACAGGTTGTTCCATAAAAATAAAACTAAGAAAAAAACAGATAAAAATGATTTTCTCTACTTTAATAATGCATCTTCTGCCGGTAGGACATCTATGAATAATGAAGAGTTTTAATGATTTCGACAAATTGTTTTTGGAGTCCCTTCAAATTCGACTTCGGCGGGAGGTCTCAGCTGTAAATTGAAAAGCACAGTCCTACTACACCAGCACAACCACCAGCCTTAGTATAGGGATCAAGAAGCATCACTTCTCTCTTGCATTTTTTTTTTCGTTTCATTTTATTTTTTTTTCTCACTGGGGCCCTGTTGAGCAACGCCGGGATATAGAGACGTTAAGCGGGGATCGCTAAATCAACTCACAAGCGCTGTTGAACCTGTTCTCCCGCGGGCCCCGAGGAAAGAACCCCCCAGCATCAGATCCCAGGTACAATATTGACGCACTTGAATCGGATTACGAGGAGTTGCAACGCGAGGAACAGTGACGAAGCTATATTTTCTTTTCTTCTTGTTTCTCAAATTTATTCTGGCTAAAAAAAAAAAAAGCGGAGAAACATTTTATTTTATTTCTTTCGCCTTGACCCACCCGACCAGATATCTAATCCAGGAATAAGACGGGCGTTGAATGAACGTAGTTTTTTTTCTTTTTTTCGTTCTGCAGGAAAGCTGTACAAATTGTGTCTGCATTCCATTCCATCGATTTTTGTCTTTTCAATTCCGGTATACTGTATCTGAAAGTCCGGGATGACGAAGGAAGATTTCGAAATATCCGGATATCATTCCGATTTTTAGGAATGATTCGGGGGGAATGATTCAAAACACTTTTCCCGAGCCGGTTTCGGTTTCATCGCAGATTAAAGAAAGTTTAGATTTCACGATCATGTGGACGATGGGTGAAAGAAATCTAGGCGGAAAAGGAAGAACTCTCTTCATAAATGCGAGATAATAGATACAAATTCCCTGTCATCCTGACGAACGCATTTCGACTCACTGAAAAATTCACGGAAGATTACTCGCTAAGAAATGTGTTTCCATTGCAACTGATCAGGTAAAACTATACACTAATTTTCAAAATAATGTTCGACATACAGTATATCGATTGAATAACTAAATATAATAAAATAAAAATTTTCTTCAATGATAAATTTGAAGACCAGACACATATTATTCGTCTCCAATTCCGTTGACAAATTTTTTTCTGAATTAAAAAAAAATTACCTGCGATTTTTGCTCAATTATTTTAAATGCTAGTCAAGTGCAACTCTGAACTCCACTTCGGCCTAATACCTTCGAAGTACATTTGTTCTGAGATTTTTTTCAGATCATTCCACAGAAAATTCGAATCTTCCAGCCTGGGATGTTTTTTTTCTTAAAAAAATAATAAATCCTCCAGATTCTAGATGACCTTTCTTCGCATTCCACCAATGACTTGCATATGAGAAGAAAACATTTTTCGAGAGCTTCAGCGCCTCTTCCGCGATAATTTTACAATACGAGGCAATCAAACGGTTTCATAGCTTCCATGAGAAAAAAAATTAAAAGAATAAATACATGAAAAGTCTACACAGGGATTGCGGTTCCGAAATTTGCATTAATGTCTCAATTCAGGGGGTTCGTATTTAAAAAAAAAAAAGGCAAACAACAGCAGCATTCTTATTCAAGGCAGATTGTTGAGGGCAAACTTTGTAGCACAAATGCCGCATATTCTGAATGCGCAAACGCCCTCAAAATATGCTGGGTACATTAAAAAGAAACAAAAACCTTTTTTCTGTACCAGAAGAAACCTCCAAGCAGGTACAAGCATTTGTGTATTCATCAGACATCTCACACCTGGACCTCGCCCGAATTAATCCCATTTTTATGCTTAATTTCCGGTTTTATTCTACAGAAAGACTTTAAATAAATTCCATTAATGTTTCAGTTCCGGGCGTCCAGTTTCTTTTGCCTTCTGAGAACAATAGCGTACATAATTTTTATGGATAATGATGCTATTTTTTTGTACAGGAGGTCACAGTAATAATTATTTTTCACACAAAAAAATTCACATCTCACGATTTCATGAAAGTAGGCCGCATTTAAAAATACGTTGTCATAAGAGAAACCCTTGGGTAAAGAATAACGTTAGATTCTTCGGCCCGCGTCCGTTTCTCCAGTGGCTATATAATGAACCATAAATAAAAAGCTTCCCGATGTATTTTTTTTTAAATACAAATATCTTCTCGACGGAATCTTTCACAGGAGCGAATTGACAGCTACACAAACACGCGCGGAAAAGCCGATAATTTTAGACGCGCCGAGGTTCAATCAGGCTCATCACGCATGCGAAATCCGCCACCGCTGCTCGAAAACACGCCATAAAATCCGCCCTGTGCCCCCATCGGCTTCGTTGAAGACGCATAAAAAAGATATGCAGTGTGTATACAATGATTATAAATAAATAAAACAGGCAGAAACAAAGAAAAAACAGCGTAAATTCTTTCGACAAACTTTGATAACGTTTGACGTCAACGCCGCAAAGCATCGAATCGGCCTCCAAAGTTTTCTTCCTTATTCCTGTGTCCCATTTGATACAGGTGAACCTCAATAACTCAAACCTCCCCAAGTCAAATACCTCCCTATGAGTCGAATTTTTTTAAGGTCCCCATCTGAATCCCCTTAGAAACAATAGATTAAAATCCTCCCAAAGTCAAAAGCTTTTCCCCTCAAACGTCCGTAAGTCAAATTTTCTGTGGCCTGTTGGTCATTATTTTCTTGACACAAGAAAGAATAAGACCAATAAAAACACAAATTTATGTGTTTTAAAGGAAGTGAAGGAATTAATGGGGCAAATGAACCCCTGCCTCCGAGTTCAGCAGCCTTTCAACTCATTCAAGAAGTTATTTAAGCCCCAGAATATCACCATTTACATATTTTCTAAGTTCCCAGAAAAAAGGTCTTTGTATTGTAGTTCCAACCTATAAAATTCAAAACCTCCCTAAGTGGAAACCTCCGTAAGTTCAATTTTTTTGTAGATCCCTTGAAATTTGACTTGGAGAGGTTCAATAACTGTATTGTAGTTGCAGATACAGTATCGATTTTTTTCACGAAATGTCGCCAATTTTGTAGTGCTATCATTTGTTGCATTTTGCTTATCTCTTGGGCATGCCCTATTGTGAGAATGTGCTGCGAATAATGCGAGCCTTTTTTATTTTCGTGGCTGTATGAAAAAGTTTTTAAAAAATGCACGAGAACATTTTCTTGGTGTGAAACATGACGCGGAAGAAGTTCAAAAGGCCACATGCTCGTTTATTTTTTGGTTCCAAGCGTTTAAATTACTCAATTAAAGGCGACCTTTTCGGATAATCGACTTCTCCACATGGGAACGGATCAGGATCAACTCCATTAACCGAAACACCATCGTGAAAATAAACAAAAATGTCTCATATTTTCCGACTCAAAAACGTGCTTTTATTGTCACTGCAATTATTCTTAGCCTGATTCATCACCACCAATTCACCAAATTCGCACTCCCTTGTTCATGACTATATACCTCTTTGAGTCTTTCTTTCTTCGCGGTGGTCCTCGTTATTCTTCACATCCAAACACCGCGTCTCAAAAAAGTTTCCAAGCGAGAAAAGGCGAGACTGACTGACTGGATTTTGTGTGGCGCTTTTATGCTTCGTTCGAAACGCCATAAAAGAGGCGCCCAAAAAGCTCCTCTGAACCGACCCAGCATGCCTCTTTTTGCCTCCATCCCACGAAGGACTCATCACTGGTCAGTGTTTATCTCATGCGCGGATCTGTTTGATTGCCCGCGGCGCCTCCAAACACACACACACACACACAAGCTCACGCGCGAAAACAATCCCGAGAGGGGAATTTTCAGTGGGGTATAGGTTAGCTGGAGAAAGAGGCAAAAAAAGAGAGATATATTCTAGAAAAAATTGGAGAGAAATCGGGTGAAAAAAAGAGAGAGAAGAGAGAAGAAGGCAAAGGCCTGAGAGAGAGAACACCCGTGAAATAGAAGAAGAAGAAGAAAAAAAAAAGTTACGAGTCACGCAGAGAGCCTTGCTCGCACAACAATGTCGAAAACGGACCAAGCTACTCGTCTGTCTTGCTATACCGACACCTATATACAGTATTTTTATTTTTTATTTTTTGCTTCATTTTTCTTGCATCCGATCCCTTTGGCACTGGGTTCTGTTCAATCCTTTCCCCGCGGATGAGCCCGGGATCGAAATATGGAACGATGTTCTCATGCAAGTAATATTCAATAACGAAGCCAGAAGGATTCTTTCTACAACGATAGATCCCTTTGGCACTGGGTTCTGTTCAATCCTTTCCCCGCGGATGAGCCCGGGATCGAAATATGGAACGATGTTCTCATGCAAGTAATATTCAATAACGAAGCCAGAAGGATTCTTTCTACAACGATTGCCTACAATAATAGTCTCTGTAATATGACGATTTATTTTTCAGTCCCATAGGGTTCTTTACCCATGCCGTTGTAGAGGTTCTAGGTTTCCATGTTATATATACTGTACATACAACAAAATTCGAGGGACCAGACAAATTCGTTGCAGAGAGAATTTCGTCGCACAGATTCCACCTGTATTAGTTTCAAAAAATTTAATTTTCAGATCAGCGCTCTTCTTCGCCGTGATTTTATTTTTATTGTATCCCAATTCCTAGGCACAGATTTTTTTTCTACCTGTGCAGTCCGTTCTCCAGAATTTAAAGTCAGAAGGTGTACAAAGGTCTAAGCAAATCTCATTGAGAGGTCAAAATTAGCCCCTACTTGCCGTTTGTTCTCCTGAGATGAACGCTGAAAAGAATGACTTGCGATCATCCAGAAAATCTCCTTTTTTTGTACTGTATTTTCCAGCAACTTTACTCAAATGGATGCATAAGATCTGTCTTCTAAGCTTCGATAGTGCGACGCATTTATTACTAAATATTCATAATTTCATAATAAATTTTTTTTTAAATCTTGGTAGGATGAATCACGCTCTGAATTTTCTCCAGTCTAGCAATCTGCTAGACACGTGGACGGGAGCCAGAAAATTTAGCTGAAAAAATTAATATCAATGCGAAATCATTGTTATTGGGTGAATTCATAAGATGTTTTCTATGTTTTTGAAAACAATCTTTGGGTAACGATTTTTTTTCGAGAGAGATAATGCAAGAATACAGCATACATCAGTAATACTGTACCCCACATTTGAAGAAAATTGGAAGAATGGATTCATAGTTTGATGGAGCAATCAATCGTGCCGGCGATCAATAAGGCATGCAGGAAAAGAAAAAAACGAGAAATGTTTTCCTCGACATGGATTTTGCCACACCGAAATAAACGCGTATTCCAAAGTCATTCATTCAACTTTATTATTTTAGGAATGGAAGATGGTCATGTTTTCCAGCACAGTTCATCATAATTTCGATATACTGTATTCGAATATATTTATTTATTACAGATGAACGTTTCTCATAGAAAGATGGTGCATCCTCTAAGAAGTATGCAGTTGAACCTATCTAAGTCAAATGGTTTCGCTGGTCTCTTAAAATTTGCTGGTTCTTAAAATTGCTGGTCCTCTCTAAGTCAAAGTTTAAGGGACCAGCAAAACAATTTTACCTTGACAGGTTTAAACTTTGGAAGGTTTTGTCTTAGGGAGGTTTTGAATTACAGAGGTTTGAGCTGACATACAAAGCCCTTTTGTTCTCCCTTTGTATATTTTTAACATGTTTTATCCTATACAACTATAAGACCCCCGAACTTAACAAATAATTTACTCAACTTTCTTACGACTTGAACCTCCGTCCCCAAGTTAGTGGGTTAGTTCTGAAAGTCTTCCTTTTAAAACACATACCGTATATTCATGCTTTTATTGCTTTTTAATTTCTTGTGTCAAGAAAATAGTAGCAAACAGGCCACAGATAATTTGCAACAGGACGATGCATCAATTTCCCAACACACAGGATATGTCATGCAAACACTGAAACGGCCTGATAATGATACACCATCCAGAATAAGCACCCAAAAAAATACTGCAGTTGAAAAGCCCAGTACGAGTCTTCTGATCTCCCTGCTACTGTGTAAATTTCCTGCTCAGGCCTGAGACTTTTTCAGGGTTTATTCCTTGCTTTCGTCTCCTCGGTCGTTCGTGTTCTTTCCGGACCACGACCTTAAAAAAAATTAAAAATAATGCGAAGCTTTAATTCGTTCATATCCTTTCCTTATATCCTTTTCTTTGGGGCCGCTTGCCCCTGCCCTCACTTTGGGCGCGCCCTTTCTGGGACCCCCGGGGGGCAACCTGCATCCTGCGCCAGCGGGCGGGCAGACACAACACCTCGTTGCGCGCCGCGTGAAGGAACACGCCTCGACAATCGGATGCCCTTCCACCATCAAACCACCACCACCAGCACCAGCACCACCCCCCCTGTCAGGCCCGGTTTATGCGCGCAATTATTCTCAATGGGCTTAGTACGGGCCCATAATTAGAACACATTAGGGGCTGGCTGACGTTGAAGAAGGAGAAGAGAGGGAGGGGTGGGGTAAAAGAGGAGAAATAAAGCATAGAAATAAAACATTTAAAAATATTGTCTTTATCATTCTTCTTGATCCGCCTTTGAAAACAGGAATGAAACGGATGCGCGTTCCTCCAAGGGGGGGTGCGAAAGGTTAGTTAGAGAGATGTTCCGACTCCGCGGGAAAAATAAAAAATAAATACGCGGGAGGAAATGGGTTTCGAACCCGCGCCAATGTTCTATCTCAAACGTACATTTGACATCATAGTTAGTGAAACAATCTTCTTTTAAAATAAAACAAAAAGCAGCGCGAACATGTGAATGTTTTCTCGTGCAATGGTTCTTCGGCAAATTCCTCACTATTTCAGAAAATCGTGAAGCTTTTCTTTAGGGCGAAAAAAATGTGTTTTATTGTACAGTACAGTACAATGAATCCCTGTTGCTGCAGAAACGTGTCTAGAAATTTATGAAAGATTAGTGAATGAAATAATGCCAACAATAATGTTTAAACTAAATTTCTTCCTCGAACAGGCGAATTTTTTTTTCTCAAAATCTACAGAAAACAAAAGTTTTGTGAGCAATCAGTTTTCCCGTTCCTGGTAACCATTTTTAAGGGTAACAATGTTTGGTAAAAGCATATTGTTTAGACCTAGAACTTGGCGCATATGCAAGCAAAAAAGATTTATATTAAAAATCCCTCATTGAAGGAAAATAAAAGCAAAATTGGAATTTCTGGGCAATGCGATACTCCATAACTCAGAAGAAGATGAGGTGACTCAGAAAACAGAGTAAATGAATTGAAGACACCGTAAAAAATTACTTAAATTTTAAAAAATGATCGTATTTTATTTCCGGGGGAAAATAATACTGTACTGTAAAGTCTATAAGA